>JBBPKK010000127.1:0-50087 GCA_038089215.1 Tylopilus vinaceipallidus
TGGATGTGCCAGTGGAGTAGTGGCTGCTTTTGGTCGCTTCTAAATGCTTATGTAACATGTACTAAAGCGGCCTGCTTCTGTCTCAATCAGGGGATACTGGTGCAGCTGTATTGATACATTTTATGGATTGGGGAGCATCACACTGTATCAATACAAGCTGTTCTATTATCCTCGCATTTGTATCAATAAAAATGACAGGATAGCCTGCAAGGAACTGAAGTGCAAAGTACTGAAGGAAAACTCGAAGATGCTTACAAAGACATGATGGCTAAGATAAACTCAGCTGATGGTTGCGCGGAAAAAAGTCACTCAGTCCTTTGAAGTTCATTCTTACGTTCCAAGGTACAGCTTTAAGTTGGAACTCTCCCAGGGTGGCATTGGTGCCCCTTCCTCCGTGCCCACGAGCAGAAACACATGTGCAACGCTTCCATTTGCCCCTAATGCTGCTACCAATTGACAGGTTCAATCGATCATACATAGTGCCCGATTGGGTGTAATATTACGACTCTTCAAGCTTTAGTGATAGTAAATTACAGTGTATGTATTAATAGAGAATGCGGAGTATGATATCGTTTCGGAAAGCCTGCTGGCGGGCATACCATAGACGGCTGTCTCCCAAAACGTGTCCAAGCTGTCCAGCGGGCTCTGAGCGGATGATAGGATATAGGTGATACCGCATCAAGCGTTGCTTTGGATCAAACAACATAGCGGACATGACACGCCACGAACAAGATGTCTGATCTCCTAACCAATTGGTCACCACACATCTCCCACGGATTGTGACGGGAAGTTGATAGAGCATCTTCGAACAAAGTATCATCATCGGGTCAGCAGGGAACGCACTCTTATCCCCACCATGATGCTTGAGCAAAGTCGATGAGGTTCTGAGACAGTCCGAGGGCAACCTCGGCGGGGCTTGAGGGCCTACGGTGATTGATACATTTGAAATCAGCGCAGGTTGTTTTTCAGTTTCTAAACACAATGGGACCTACGGTAGAACAACATTGCGCTATGCATTAATTCCTCGCTCTTTTGCGGCCTCTTTGTGTTTGTACAGCCTTGAATCAAGTACGCAGCCTGTAAGGTCGTCTGAGTCTGGTGTTAGTGAGTCAACATTTCGGCCCGCGACCGCCTGTTGATCACACACTGGCCCCGCTGTCCATCCTAACTTGTTGGTTGCATCGTAGGTTTAAAATTATACAGCTGTTTTGCCGGTCGGATTTCCTGGCCTGCAGTTTGAGCTCACGAACCAGATATCTTCCCTGAAACATGATATAAAAATGATTCAGAATATCGTCCCCGTGGCGACTGGTTCGTGATCCAGACAAGGGATCCATGAAGACGCCAAAAGAATTAACTTAACAATGAAAACATGCCCCCCCAGGGAGGGCGATACCAGATGAGGCTTACCGAGAGACCAAACGTTTAGAATAGCCGACACGCTGCACAGAGATAGGGAGCGCGTGTCGTGGGGCAAACCATGTCTGTTGCATCGGGGGAGATTGCCACGTATGAACTTGAACTTCATCCATGGCCGAGCTCGTTTGCGACGTGAGGAAGAAATTTCAATCCCAATCAAATGGCTACAAGTGCCCAAGTGGCCACTGACACGTACAATCTAGTCAACATTCCACTGGTAAAGGGAACGCCTGCATCGGTCTCGACGAATCGAGTCAAGGTGTGGAGTGACATACTTATGATCCGGGCCCCTGAAATGCATCCGTCGACACCAGCCAAGGCCAGCAATGTCAGCGGGGATCCAGCGCTGACAGACGAGGGCGGTAACCTTCGCGATAGTCAGCATAGTGAGCCGATTGCTTCCCAGTGTAAAGGGCCACCTGGGGTGCGTGCTTCAAATTCCGCCGAGGGTTTCGTGGACTCTTCAGCCATGGCTGGGACTAGCACCGTGATGATGTTACTGGAATAAAATATCTAGACCTGTTGCATGCACACTGCTCGGCCAGCCGGTCTCCGAATGCTCTCAGGCTCAGCGAGTCGTTCAAGACACTTGAGGGCCTAAAAGTTATGAATATCAAAGTGGCTGCGGTAATGACATTTGATTGGGAGGAACGCATACCAAGTTGGCTCAGGTTTCGTAATGCACCTGAGACCCGGAACGTTTCTCTGATTGTTCACTACTCCCGAGTGGAGACAGTGGAAGGAGGTTGATGACGATTTAGGAAACCTTACATACATATCGGGGATACAACCTTGTGGACAGAACTTGCCAAGTGACGCTTGCTGTATATTGAAACATTCAGAAGGCTAATCGATTTCATTCATGCTCTGACGAGTTCTTCTTCCCCAGTGTCCCGATACTTCCTTAACCTTAGTTGAGATCGCCATGGGGTTACACGAATCACGGCCTATCGGGCCAAGGGTTATAACTACTGCCAATGCCCTTCGAGCTCCTCGAAATCCCCACCCTTCACCCCCCAACTGATTGTTAGGGTCCTCCAAAGGCCTTCCTGGGACAATGTCATCTGATTTACAATCTGTCGTGGCAGGACTGCAGTTGAATAACTGCCTCTCCCGTAAGGGTATCCGCCAACATAGTGACCTGACTTTATGGATATTGCAGTTGTCGTTACTACGGCTATCACCTATGACTACGGTGAGTAGTGCATTACCTGCATCTGTCCCCAACTCAAACGCAGGTCTGTTGTCAGTTATCACCATTCCGAAGGAGGTTTTTGTGTTTTGCATTTTCTCCGATTGAACGTGCCTCTAACAGTGTCCCCAGGTAAATTATGTCTGGGTACGCAATGTCACTGAACGGACATGATGTGCCAGCGTGATCATGATTGACCTTCACAGAACAGGCCGTGGACGTTTGTATCTGTGATGTTCCTCCTTGTGCGTTCCCATTATGCAGACCGTGACGCAAACAAGCCCTGACTCATATGGAAGGTCCGCTATGTAGGGCTCGCCGCCATCTTGTGAGTCATTTAAAATGACAAGGGTCGATATAAATCTCCAGTGTAAGAGGACTAATTATCGGCGCCGCGCAGGATCGAAGGATTATGTACGTGCTATGCTAGTGTTCTCGTAGCGGCCCGCTCATAAGGCTACGAAAGATGGAAGCACTTTTATACCTGGTCCTACCCTAGTAAGTTTCTCAGTAGGGTAGTGTGTTCTTCGCTTGATGATAAATCAAACAGGCGTAAGCTTTTTTTGCATCCATGCATATGCTTAATCAGTCAGGTCGATTGTGTAGGTGTAAGCAGGTTCTTCTGCTCTTTGAATTTAGCGCGTAAAAATCATACAATCAATTAAAGGTACTGTGCTTCTCATCGTATCGGACTGGGCATTCGTTATATTCCTTGCTGCTGGTGATAGTAAGTGAGGCTATGTTCCATGTGCCACACAAGTGACAAAGCCCTTCATTATCTTTGCCAACAGTCGTGATGATCCTACGTGTTTACGCGATGTACCAGCAATCTAGAATCGTTCTCGGTGTGCTTCTGGTGTTTTATACGGCTACAATTATCCTTTATGCTGTTTCCGCCGGATTCTACGACAACCCTGAAACCTACCTGACGGGTATGCATCATCCGCTTGATGTAAGACATCACCCTCATTCCCCTTTTGCAGTGACTGTTGCTCAGGTGCTTGACATGTCTTTTTGCAGCCAAACGTATATCACTTCTTTCAAGCTTGGTCTATATAAGACCATCCCTCGGCTTACTCTAGCTGCCCTTTTGTTCATTCTCGCCGTTGCTCGACTATGCATGGATGCGTTTCAAGCGTACAGGGAGACAAATCGATGGAAAGTCAACCGATACGTGGACCTTCTTGTCAGGGAGAGCATCTTCTACTTCCTTGCGTACGTCTGTCCCACCATCCCGATTTTTCCACCACCTCAATGCGAACCGCAACTGATATTGGTTTCCAACGACCTCTAGGCATCTGCTATATAACATCAACTTCGGCCAGGACGTGTTTGGAACGATCATGGGCATAATCTCGTTCATATTGATGTTTGTTGTGTCCCCTCGATTCATCATCAGTGTGCGAGAAATGCACCTCCGCCTTCTTGATGCCGGTACCTGGAATGTTGGAATCGACACTGGATTTGGCCTCTCGAACGGCCGGATTTCCCGAGTTCTGGCTGCATCTTCTGTCGAATTCGTCCATACAGAAGCCTTTGGTATTTCAGAAGGAGAGGTAGAGATGCAGGCGGTCGATAGTGATACCAATCAGAAGGATTAGTGCACATGCAGATTTGCAATGTATTTGTGGTCTTGCAAACGCGCTACTCATGCTTGCTTGATGACCGGTATGATACTATGTGATGTGGGAGTATAACAAATCATGGTGAAAGGAGCGCAGTCAAAGTCAGTGGGATGTATGCGTTCATGTTCCCAAGGACAGGCCCAGAAAGGTTCGGACGCCTGATCACGCTACCTAGTCAATTCGAATAATTGTGTTGTACCGCACGTTGAAGCGGAGCGACCCGACAGACCACACCGGCTGCTAGTGGCGGAGCAGGGTCCAAGCAAGGGATGTCGGGGGCTTTGAAGCATGCGTCTCGAATTAGCATGTCTTCATCCTTTGCCCCTCACGAGCTAGGACCGATGTCGCTTTCCACTCCGTGCTCCACCTGGGCTGGTCCAAGGTGGATATGAGACACGGAGCACTGGCTACGCCAACGGACGAGCGATCGTTCATCGAACCCTCAAGTCCCCCCCGTGGATGCTGTGTGCCGCGAAAGAACGTGAAACTGAAACAAGATGCAGAGCGTTAGGCGGCTGTTGTAGGCAAAATGATGCTGCGTAACTCACCACCAAATTTCTGCCGGTAAACGAAACGGCGCCCGGGGAGGTCGGTCAACCAACCAAAGTAGGGTTTTGGAACAGCTTCGATCGATGTCAATCGATGGCCCTTGATGGCCACTACACGGCTATCAATAAGCCAGTCGAGACATACTAGTTGAGCTGACCGTTAAAATTGTTAGTGGTCAGTGAAACTGTCTAGAGAAGCATGGTTGAAACGACTCGGGTCAACTACATCCCTCTCCGAGCTTCTCGCAGACATGGAGAAAACATTGACGCGTTAACGACGATGTTTGTCATTCCATTCCGACGGCATCAGCGGATCCAAAACACTACCCAGAGGAGTAAGATCTGAGGGATACGATTGTGAGAGGATCCACAGCAAGAAGCAGTACACATAGCCAAGTCGAATGGAAAAATGAAAGTGGCACCAACACTGTACAATACAATGAACCGCAAGTATTCATTTTAGCCAGTTCTGCTGTCAACGTCAAGGGATGCTGTGATCGGAAGTTCTCGCGTTGCCTTCGATCACATTATCTCTCGCTGTAGAAGGCCGTCGCTTGACTCTCCGCGTTCTCGAAGCACGGCACTGGTCACCATAATCAACGTGGCACGCTAAACCCGATGACAAAGGAACGAGCACCTTTAAGGACCACTCTTTGGCCACTCTAGCACAGTTGTTTAAATCATACGCTGCGTCATGCGGCTTTGAGCTCGAGATGAAGCTGGGTCTAACCAATATACAAGAAAAACTTGCATACGTGGCGGCCGCAGTATACGACTGACCTCCGAATCCGGTACGGGAAGGCGGCTCTTATTCTGCCAGTGTTTTCTCATTTACGTTACACTTCGGATATCCTGCTGCAGCAACACGCTGGCGTGCGGGTAAGTACCTCTTTCCAGCTCGGAATAAACTTCAAGGTTTGACCCGAGGTGTGCCAGATTATGTCGACTGTGCATATTATATCGGATATGGATATAGACCGTGAGCGTTTAGCGATTTCGTCGGATCACGGCAGCATCGAGGTAGAGCGCTCTAACGTAACATCACGATCGGCGCGGTGGGGGGGGGACGTCAGCCTGGGATAGGAAAAGGGTGCTTTACGAGGCTGAGACGCACGCTAAACCCTAGCTAGCCCTGCAATGCTGTATGTTGCGTATGACAAGTCTCTTGCCCTCGTCTTTCGATCGTTGCTCGGGAGTTGCACGATGGACGGGAAAGTCATTTTCACACACATTCCCCATCCGCCCTAGCCTCTTCATGGGACAAACATGGCAAGGGCGGACATCACCTGCACTACAAGAGAAAATGCCGATGACGTGAGTTCAGGGCAAACCACACACAGCAACACCTTAAACACCTTACTATCGCGCCGGTCAATCAACAACGTAGCGTTTAAATTGCCCTTATCCGCCGGATTCGTCCACCAGGACGTCTCGAAGCCATCGAGATCTGCATCGCGATGTATCATCGGTGGATATCCAAACGATCGCCTGTTACTGGTTACTCGCCTGTTTGTGGGTTGTTTTCGCACTGCCCGAAGTAACGAAAGTCATCTAGCGCCCGAATAAAATGGGGTGCGGCACACTGCGGCACGTTCCACAGATTAATGGAGAGCAACGCTTGGGTCTTCCCCTACCGGGAAGCGCTAGCGCCCAGGGCGACTGGCAACTCCCGGCGCGCGCCAATACATCGTTCCTGGTCCGCTAGGAGGGTGACTGCGGCGCCAGCACTGGATGGCCGTTGAGAATGAGTCAGTACGGCTCATCCCCGACGGCCACCCAGCCATGGATCCTGAACGTTTGAACCGTGAAACGATGAAGAAAGATCACAACAAAAACAAACAGATAATATTTAAATCGGAGACCGAATAAATGACCGTGCGGCCACCAATCTAGCCGCACCACGTTTCTTCGGATCGCCCTTGTCCTCGTCTTTCTGATTTTTGATTCCCGTACGAGCGCAATGGTATTACAGGTGGTAACGTGTCACTAATAATATAACCCAGACAAAAGCGAAGAGAACGTGAAACGGCCCACCGAGGTCGCCATGTCGCGTAGCAGCAAAAACTGAACGGGAACAAAAAGGAGACGACACTACTCATGGGACATATGTGACCAATAATACGTTTACGATCAACTTTTCCAACTCCCCGCCGGACGCAAAATATACCCGTTCCTTGGTTATCGGCCCAGGTGCCCAATCCGACAAGATGGAAATCTCCGCATCCGCCAACGCGATCGCTCCCGACTCTTCCACCCGTAATCGGATTATGTCTGCCTCCGTTTGCACCGTGTCGAGTTCTTCGTCCTCGGCTGGATCGCCAAAGTAGCTCATCGGCCGTGACGGTATGGGCACGCTACGTTTGGAGGGTGACGTGTAGTGTCCGGAAAAAGCCATCTTAACGGCGGCGGTCGTGGGCGATTCGGGAAGAGAGTCGCTGCCACATTCAACCGTGCGGTCAATAGGCCAAATATATCCCCCTGCTGCCCAGTGAAGCTCTGGTGCGAGCTTGTAGAGCTTGAGGGCGTGGTACAAGAGCGAATCGCTCCCTTTCAGCTGGCGGATGTCGTCAGCCTATGCTCTTTCACCCATCACACCGCGCCTAGACCAAGGTGTGGTGGGGGAACACAGATGAAACAGACGTACAAGGGGCACCAACGACTCGGCTATCGCCTCGGCTGGATTTACACCATACTCCTGGGTGAGGTAAAACGCCACTTTTCGCCCACGCGACAAACTTAACACAGGGGACAACAAGTCCAGAAAGTGTTCGCTCGGCGTAATCAGGGGGTCCACCGAGGGTCCGTACGTCTTGAGGTGCACCGCGAACGAGATGCTTATCCGACACCCCTGTTGGATGGTCTCGACTTCGTATTCACATTCTGCGAGGAAAGCGGTCCATTCAACCTGTTCGGGTTGACCCCCTCCAAAGAACTTCTCTTCGGCGCCCTCGGCATCGCGCACGATCATGGCACCACCACGGTATTGCACTGGGAGGGTGACCACGATCGTGGCAACCCTCCCATCATTCCGCAACGTGCGTGGCTGTGGGGACATTCGACATCCCTTGGCCATGACTTCCAGCCGATCTCGTACCGTGACGAGATAGTGGCCGATGGGAAGATTCGGGAAGAGCGAATTGCGCACGGCATCGAGGATGGGGTGGTTCGCAATCTCGAGCGTGGCAGTGAGTGGGAGGTTAGGTGGATAAAAGAGTGAGTCACGGTCTGGGTAGACGTTGATTCCCGCCGTCTGGTGTGGTCGACACGCCGCGATCAAGACGTCCAGCGCGGGCGGCGTGTCGTAGTCAACATCTATGGGGAAATCGAGTGAGTGGGTGATGCCACTCTATTGTGGCATTCATTTTTTCAGTACATGGTCATGTGGCTTCGACACTAAGAAGACACACCTTTGAGCGGAAGAAAAGGACAAGTGCCGAGGGATCTAGCGGAATGCGGCCGCATGCGGTAAAGGGTCGCGCCTTGGCTGTGAGGAAACGCGAGACGCTGTTACGGAGTGCGTGCTCTGCTGCATAATCTGACTTGAGTCTCCGTGTAGACGGCCGTTTGGGAGCGTTGGTGGCACTTTTGAGGGGACGTTCGATCTCGAACTCGGGTTGACTCTTTGTCCTAGAGAAGGTGTGACCCTGTTCACTAGAGTGCCGACTACTTCCGTCTGAGAGACGGCTGGCAGAGGAGAGTGCGGGTGATGAGAGGACTGATAGAGGAAACATGACGAATGGGAAGGCAAGTATGAGGGGAGAGCAGGAGGCTGGACGGAGAGGCAGTATTTACCTCGGACGCGGTGGCTGTAAATGACCACTTGCCCGAGTTGGCTGGGTGGAGGGAATGACGATGCCGGGCTGCCTGTCACGGCCAAGGCAACGTGTTGATGTAGGATTCCTCTATTCCCTCTGGAAGGACGTGAATATGGAATGAAGATAGCGTGGATCAAGATTAGCCACGCTGTGGAAGGAATCCGCGAAAAAGATATCTCAGGGGGAGGGTGCGCGGACTCGGGATATTATAGAAGGGCTTTCCTCTGTCTGCTTACGCTTCTTTTCCCCCTGCGCTTGTCTAATGACACCCTTGTCACATTTGGCTCGCAACGCGGACTCAACGTGGTAGCGAAATTACGTACTAAAATAGACAATTCGAACAACACCGCAACAACAGCAGTACAGGCAGGAGGACAATAAACAACCGGAATCCTAGATACGCACTGTAGGTCCAGTATTGAATATGAGCACAGCCTCTTAGTACCATCTGCTTTGTCTTTCTCAACACAATGCAGGTCCGCGTCCGACCACGGGTAACAAATTCCAAGCTGTGGGGTCATGACGGGCCTCCATTTCCAGACTGGCGGAACAACGCAAAGCGGATCCAATACTCATTTACAATCCGGCCATGATCACACGTCCATGTAAAACAGGCTTAGCTTTAAGATTGTGAACCGAAACATGGGACATGAGGCAGGAAGAACACAAATGAAATGCGATGGCGACCGTAGCGGAGGGCGGTGTGGCTGGAGGGGTTGGTGCCGCACACGGGAAGAGACGGGATAGTTCGGATCACCCCCAGCATTAGGACGGATGCACAAGAACACGGTCGAGGATGGATATATTGTTACGCCAGACGCCCCCGGATATCGACGAGGCAGTGAATTGCATACCCGTGACTCAACCACGATGGCTGGCATTGCGAGAATTGACATCATCCACCGCCATTTTGGTGCGCTGTACGCGGACAGTGCTCTGCGGATAGGAGGAAGAGTAGGGCGCGCCGCATAATCATCATCTGCAACGATCGCGATCATGTCCGGTGACATCTACGGGATTGGTTCAGTGGGATCAGGAGCCTGGGTGGCGTCAAAGTTAGGTCCGGCGTTGAACTGAGGTACACCAGTTACGTACATGCTTACCAACCGGAATGCCTTCTCCGACGAGCCTCCTTGCCCCGGCTCTTGGCTTTTGTCCTATCTGGCTCCTGGGGCCCACGTCGGAACCACAGATAAGACAATACAAGGGACATGCCACGTTTTTATGCGGGTTGCACAACGAGTCAATTTCAGGCCGAGTGGTAACATACCCACCACTGGCACTATACCAGAACACGAGCAATCTGGGGTCAGGATCGACGCTCATAGGAGAAATACCAGCGAGCTTCTAGTTCATGAAAGTTCTTCAGCTTCGCAAATGGATTTCGAAACCGCGAGGTGGACCGGTCATTTTACTTTTATTTTCCTTCCCATTTATCTCACCACGCGCGTGTTTGGTTCCGGAGGCGTTGACTCGGACAAACGATTTTCTCAGTGGTTGAACTCAGACTCGCGTACAACGACCATCGGGTCAAATTGACTGAAACGAAGGCCATTCATACTATCAAGGACGGAGTGGCCGTCCGTACACGGGGATGCCCTTAACCCCACCATTACTTCAAATTCATGTCAGTGACTCAGTGGTAAAAATAACCCCCCAGACTGACTTCCGCTAGATCCAAATCTTATCTCTATGACACCCCTTGCCCTCGAGTTCTGGAATTGGTCATACCCTCCTGCTGAAGAAGTCGGGTCGTGATCGTCTTGGGCTTATTTGCGGCTTCTTCTGACAACACGTGTTATTCAAGATGACTGAGAAAAAGAGGGTGCCGGCGTCTTTTGACTCTCAGCGCGCAGCCGCAGTTGGTTGTTTGTGTGTCAGCACGGTTGGCAGCGTATCATCGTACGCATGTGCCATCGCCAACCATCCATGTCATCGTGGCATTCTGTCAGGCGGGCCGTGGTTTGCCGGCGTACCTGCCAGTTTTAATGTTATTCGTCTTGGAGCGAGATCCGGATCTCGGTTTTTCCCGGGGTATAAGCACACAACGCCATTAATGGGCGTGTGGAGATGTCCTCAATGGTGCGCGCGTACTCCGCACGCCATTTCTCCTCCTTTGTTTTAGGTGCCGGTCCACCGCATCCGGCATCATATGGGCGATGAGATACTATGGAGTTATCTGCCTGACAGTTAGAGTGTGTAACGGCATAGGGTTGTTTCAAGGCATATGGCCATGGTTGTCACTCTATGCCAGTGTATCCACTGGTGACCACCCGCAATTTGCTGCGGAGTCTCCAAGTCCCTGATTCCATTTCCCGGATCACAGATGATAAGGGCGTACACAGCTAGTTCAGGATGGGATAGGATCAGGTCCACCGGAGTGTGCTATTCCCTATCGTATATGAAATGGCTGTTTGGACTGCCGTGATGACCGTCGAAAAGCAGTATGCAGGATACTCAATACCGACACCGAACTCGAACACGTGTGTCTCTACATCCAACGCCACCAACCCATCCCGTGCGGCGCTGCCATTTTCAGGCCCACCGGTCATCGGTCGTGTCAAGGGGAAAAGGCGACATTATACAGCGGGTGCGCGCTGTTGTACTGATTCCCGCTGATTGAGAGATTGATTATCATCCCGATTTCAAACCATCATCATCTATCGAACAAATCCAAAGCGACTTGGGTTCTGCTGTGGAAACGGGCGTTGAAACAGAAGGCCGATTTCTATGGTTTGTGAGGAGGAAGAAGGCGAGAATGGAAGGGAGGTTACGCTCGTCGCGAGAGTGCGCAATCAGATGTACTCTTCCATATTTGGATCTCCTGTGTATTCGGACTCCCGACTCCGCCGTACACCTTCAGCATCCAAAGCCAAGATCGAGGCCATATTCTTGACCGGTGGGGACCGCACTGACTGACCGCGTTTCGTTGAGTTCGACACGGCGATGCGCTATCCGTCTAACCACATCAAAGCACACACGGCGCGTCCATTGCCCAGGTTTGCAAACGTTTCCTCTTCAATCAACTGGCAGGGATGTTTCCGGTACGATCACCACGCGGTCCTTTGAATAACTAATAGCAATATCCAATTGGACGTGGATGAATGGCGGCCTTGCGCAAGGACTGCGGATAGTATCTTGTTCCTCGGGTCCCTCGATGTTCCTTTCCGAAACCCGGGCGTAGCCTTGGGAATGGACTGTACTTGGGAGCCCATCCTTTCAGTCAGCTCATCTACCAAATCCATCCCTCTGGTTGTCGAGCGGCTCTCGGGGAGCGTTTTTTTACTTCAGTGGACTGACCAACCCCGGGCCTGCTGTCAATGTCACCATTGCCGATTTTTATATCGCTACCGATGATCCCGATCCAACGTGCTAGGTAATACGCCGTGAGGACTGAATCTGTCGACGTCGTAGCCCGAGCCCCGATCCAGGAGCTCGACGTCGACGTCTGCGCTCAGGAAATAGGGTCCAAGTAAATGTCAAGTATCAACAAAGGCTATCATGACCGCTTCATCAACTGTCATGTCGTCAGTCCGCCCGAATAGATTAAGACAGAAATGCAGAGGGCCAGAAGAGAGAGATCCAGACCTGGAGTATTGTCTTGGTGATGTGATGGTGTCAGTGTCCGAAAGGCATCAATCTGGAGGGGCAGTAGGTCTGGTATGTCCAGCATGATCCAAACCCAAGGACTGGGCTATAGTCTATGCTCGTCCGGCGGCTGGACTGGGAGATCATCGACACCGTCGACATCGATCATCAAATCATTATCCATGAACCATATGCAAGCAACACCATACCACCGAATCGTTGACGACCCCCAGGTAAGCACTCCGGTTTTCTCCGATTCGGATGCCTCGATATCCCAGTATACTGTTAGTGTTAAGGTTCGGTTGTCTCTGGGTAGTAAGGGACAAACCGGACCTGTATAACTTTATAGAGGGTTTCATTCATTTCCGGGTGAGGCCGCGCCCACCGGACCTACCCGTGTGAACTTTCTGGACGTAGTAAAGAAAGTTGAACTTCACCGCGCTGATCCCATAGTAGCACACACGCCAGTCTTTGCCATTAAAGCCATTGTATCATCGAATACTTTGTAAGTCCTCGTTTTCAGTCCAGTTTGTCCGACTTCATTACTTGTCGGCACAAAGCCTCCCATCTGAGCTCACTTGCGATCAGGCTTAATCCGCAAATAACGCTGGTAAGTACAGCTACAGTTCGTGCACTGTGAGGTTCAAGGAACGTACATATGCCAAACGGATATTCAATGTCTTATTTGGACTCAGTTGATTTGTTCCATCCAGCTTCTTTTCTCAGCGACAAACGGCCATCCGTCACTGGCGGGTTGAAAAGTCCACCGTAATATTGCTTCCATAGCAAAGTCATGATCTTGCGAGCGGAACAAAAAATGTTTCAATTCCGCATCTATATATATAATCTAGGAGATCATAATGCTTGCTGGAAGGTATAGCGCCAATGAAGTACAGGCGCTTCCTTTCTTCCACCTTACAGCCTCCCTGCAAGGGTCTCGCTGTTCTCGGTGCGTATCACTATCTATTCCATCAATCAGTTCCCTCGTTTGGATCGTGACTGATTCAGGATATCACGGAAGGCCATCATTTGCGTGAGGCATGCCCTGATGTATGGTGTTGGTGATGATCTGGCGTGTGAGTCCAGACCACTCTGGTATCATGGTCGCCTCATGCGCCAACCAGATGGCGAGTTCAACCATCAATGTGCCAGGACACCCTGTCCGACAACGTCCGACGGCTTACAGTGCTCAAAAAGCGGCCTCAGCGCTAGGATGAGACCTACGAAATGTAGGAAGTCTGCGAGCATAGTGGCTCGTTTGTAGGTGTCCGCGTATGCTCATCGGTGCCAAAGAGCACGCATCGCCCAGACTCCTGTGAGCGATCGCCATGCATTTGCCTCGTTCAGGGGTTTTCATCCTACCTGCGTTTCTCAGCCGCATCTCGCTGAACCATGACGGAAGAACCCTTCGACGGTCGACCACTGGAATTGGAATTCGTTCGTGCTGCGCACCGCCCGTCGGAGAAGTCTATTTCGTCCGGCAAAGTGACCTGTGCCGCCGCGCTTCTTCGACAGACTTGACGATGACATGGTTCTAACTATTCATGTTCGCACCCCACACCGGAAAAAAAGAAGGCTCGTCTGCTGAGCTGGGTAATAGGTGCCGTCTCGCTTCGCGATACCCTCATTGAGTTCCGTATGAACACCAGGCATACCCTTGCCCGCCGTCGCTACCACCGAGGATGACCTTGCTCACGAGCCTGGATCAACGGCCGTTCCGGGTCTGTCCCGTGATTCCCTGTGCCGCGATCGCGTCTGATCGTTTGAATTGCAGGTGCCCGTGCAGCGCATACGCTGATAACACGCTCGGGCGACATCGTGTGAGACGACGAGGGAGGCGAGCGCGGAGGTGAATCCTTGCTCATCCGGATGATACCCTGCGCCAGTCGCATGGGCACGTGCGCGCCCGCAGTGAGGGGGGGGGGGGTCCATCGCATGGGTGGACGACGGCTTCTCTTCGCATACCCATTGCACCGCGTCCGTGGACGCGACGAGAGCGCCCTTGTTCTTCTCTGTTCTCCCGACGCGTTGCAGCCGCGCGCGACAGGGCTCGGTTTACGAGGGCGTTTGGGGATACCAAGCGAACGTCGTCAGGTTGGGTCATTGGCATCAAACACCGCCGATAATGCCGACCGAGAGCGCAAGCGCGTTTCAACGCCGCCCCTAAGTCGGTCCGCCCAGGAGAAACACAAAGTGTGGTCCAGCCCAGTCAAGACCGGTCCAGAACGATCCCACGCGATGATGGAAGACGGGCACCGTCTCGTTTTGCACGACAACTTCCCGACGGATCACGAACGTCTGCCTCCTTCTTGTCTTCGACGTGGATGGGGTTAGGTGTTGGAACTGTTTCAAGAATCGTGAACGTTTTACCAATGTGCCAAAGTCCGATCAATGCCGTCCACGCGCCGCCTACGACGTACGTTCCCATGGGGGTGCGCCACGCCAGAGCGAGAAGCTCATCTCCTGCGCACGGTCTTCGCGAAGCCACTAGCGCACCCACCACGGACCGAAAGTAGCGTCGACTCAGGCAAGAGGTTCACACGACGTGCATGTACTACTATTGTTAAACGACGATATGAACGCCAGTTGCTAGCGGGAGATGGTCTGCCGCGTACCCATTCGTGCGATCAACATGGGAAGCTCGAAGTTGATCATGGGCGTGATGCGGGCCTGTCCACACACGGGACCATGCACCAAGGGAGAGGGTACGCGGAAAAGACATGACATGACAAGAAGTAATATAGGTTATGGTTGATATGGATCGGATCACTTGTGCGCATGAAATGACAGGTCAAGATGTGAAAGAAAGAAAGAAAGAAGAGAAAGCAAGTACAGACTTGGAGGAACGCGTGAGGACTATCGCAAGTCGACAATCTCGAGCGGTAAATCTTTCATTTGTACGTGTCCCTTGTCTGCGTCCTTCATGAGGCGTTCAATAAGGTAACACGGGGTCAGTAAGCCAGAGACGTACGGTATAAATAGGAAGATCAGGATGTGGATGGAAAGCTTCCTTGGCATGGCAATTCAGAATCGTTTGTAGGCCAGGTGGATCTGTTAGCCGAAAGATACCAAAGCTATTGGAAGGAGAGTCGCTGATCTTAAGATGGACGCAGCAAAGGATGGATAACGGACATACTTGGGTGTGGATTTGGGTGCACAGACAACGGCAAATGATTCGGGGAGCATTCGCTGAAAACCCGAGTGGGTATGCAAGTCGACGGAGGACATGAAACCTGGAGATGCACGACGCGATGAGAAGAGTCATACAAGAAATGCCCGTTAGTTACCCACATGACTGCGACGGGTGTGTGTGGATCTGAGGGTTGTGCGGAGATGTCAGGATGGCTACAATTGATTCCCGCCCGACAATCACTCACCCATCCGAGAGTGATCAGTGACCGTTCCTCCGTGAACTGCATCACCAATTCCTCTTCATCCATCGTACACGTATCGCTTGTCGAATGCTGTCTGGGGATCAGCAACGTCGTCACGATGTACTTTCCCTTTTGGTCCTTGCCCAGTAGCAATCCACATGTCTCACGATTTCGCGAGGTATTCAGAGAAGCGATGGAGAGGAATCGGGGGAGACAATCACGTGGAAGCGATACAGTCTTGAGGTCGGGAACGCGATCTTCACTCACGCGCTCGCGGGTTATGCGGGCAGATTCTTGGGAGGCTGTGCGGAAACGTTCGCCTTCGGCGTAAAGCGGCGGCGCAGGTGGTGGTGGTCCTTGCGTCCGGGAGAGGGTCGAGTAGGTGGCGGCGTATTGGTTGGCTGGTGGTGCAGGTTGGACGATGACCGGTATAGGTGCGGAGGAACGTGGAAGCGTGTCAACGGGGTAAAGTTGGGCAGACGGCGTCTTGGAAGCGTCTGGTATGAATAAGAGCGAAGAAGGCCCTACTTCGGAAGGCTTGAGGGTAGGATAACTAAACATAGATTGCAAAGAGGGGGTGTAACCTTGTGAGAGTTGATGCTGGGACATAAGCTGCGGGTATCGAACGTGCCCGTCTGGCGGTGCGGGTGATGTGGTTGTAATTGGTATCGGGTATGAAGGCCTAGAATGGAGGGTGGGTGACCAGTAGCCCCTGAGGGTGACAGCCTACGTACCCTTTCACAGTTAGCATTTGATGCCTGTTGCAGAGTTTGGATGAGGGCGGATATGAAGACGAAGCTGTGATGCTGACCTTGTCGGGCTTTCTAGTGGCATAGAAGGTGGAAGGACGTCTTCATAGATGACTTCTGCGCTTCTTGGAGGAGGCTGAGCAAGCTGGTAAGTCTGGGCAGAAGGCGGAAGTGCATAAGTAGGTGAAGGAATGACACTGCGGCGAGCTGCGCGAGACGCAGCCTCTGCTTCTTGTTGACGCCTCAGGATGCCTTCTTGCTCCCTGCTCCGTCTTCGAGCAGCTTCCTCTTCGTCAGGATGTCTGTCCTCTTCCTGGATATACCAGACATCGTCGCGTTCACGTTCACGGTCTCTCCGGCGTTCTCGTTCTTCGCTGCTGACCGGAGTGACGGGCTCTGAGCCGGATCTCTCCGACCGGTCTCTTCTAATGAGGGACGGTTCGCGAGAGACGTTTGCGGCACGTCTTGCAACCGACAATGTGTCTTCTTTCTTTCTGTTGGATGTGGTGTCTATTTGAGGACGTCGAAGCTGACCGGCCGTCTTCTGCTCAACGGCCATGTAGAGTGCATCGGTCGAGCGTCTTACATCCTCTCTCCTCGCCTCGTCCCGTCTTAATTGAGCCTCGCGTCGCGCTGCCTCGTGAGCCTGCCAACCTGATTCGTCATGGTCGGGATACCGATCGGGTCTGGAATCGACTTGCATTCTCACACCAGCATCCAGTGCAGCGCGTACGGCGGCGGCTTGTTCAGGGTTCTGCGCCGCCCAGCGTTCGTAGCGGTCGACGAGAATGGGTTTTATATCACCGAGATGGACGAGAATGTCCTGACCATTCTGGGGACGAAGACTCATCAGCTCCAGTTCATGCAGGTGTAAGGACGTGGTCCGGCGAATGAATCGCCCAAAGGTGCATACGATGCGGGTACATGAGGAAAAACAGGAAGAACAAGGTGTCAAGATGGAGGTGCTGCGGACTCACGAGACCGAGGTTATGGCGTTGGGTGGCGGTCAAGAGGGTGACATACTCCTTGTGAGACGGGAGTTTCTCGAGAATGATGGTGGCCGCCTTGGCAAATTCGACAAAGGCAGCTTCGAGGTCGCCTGCCTCGAAGTAGGTTCTGCCTGCCTTGCGGAAGCCATCGGCGGCCTTGAGCCATTGCTTGAGGCTCTTTGAGGAGTCCCACAAGTTGTGTGTCGCGCGATCTGCGAGCTCTGCGATGCAGTACGGTCTGCGGGGGGACGGCGAGGGCTGGGTGTAGGAGGTCATTGGGAGAGCCGGCGCCAACGCACACCTACCAAACTTGGACTGCCTTTTCAAGTCACCAGGATGCGCGCCGTCGAGCACAGACGGGGATGGGCCTTCCTCGCCGGCGTATTTCTCCTCTTCATGCTCGCTGGTCTCTACCAGGCCAGCCATGGCCGCACACAAGCCCGCAGGACGCGCTGGCTCTCCTTCACGCGTGCTCCGGGCGCAACCACCGAGCACCCCATCGCCGTCCTCATGGCAGAGGCCAAAGACGCCTATTCCAAGCGTCTGGCGGCCCAAAGCAAGACCCTCTCGGAGGCCGTCGCTGAATACAAACGCAGATACGCGCGGGACCCACCCCGCGGTTTCGATCTCTGGTGGGCGTTTGCAAAGGAGCACGACTTCAAGCTCGTCGACGAGTTTGACACCATCGTCGAGGACCTGGCGCCGTTCTGGTCCTTGAGTGGCGAGGAGCTGCGTCGGAGGGCCTTTCAGGTACGACCGACTCCCTGCCTGCGGGCCATGGCTTTTCAACGGCACCGACAGATGGGCCATTTGCCTTCCATAGACCTCGTACGAATCGAAAGCGGCAAAGCCTCTGACGTTCATATCGAGAAAGGATACGTAGACAAGGAGCGCGGCCACCGATCAATGGGGTTCCGTGCTCTACTCGAAAAGTTCGAGGACAAGGTAGACGCAGGCAGTCGACTTTGGATTCAATGTTCATTCTCTCTTGCAGCTCCCGAACATGGACATTGCGATCAACTCCAAGGCAGAAGGCCGCGTGCTCGTCTCTTGGGAACAAGTGCAGTATCCCAACTTCACCCAAATAGACACTTCCGGTACGTATGCGACGCATGTTTTGTCTCTCTGCTCACGATGCGCCCATACAGGCGGCGTGGAACAGGTGTTTGGTAACTTTGAGCCCGACTGGCAGGGTACAGGCAGCGTTTGGGAAGCCTTCCGGCGCACGTGTCCTCCTGACACGCCAGCACGACAACTCTACAGTTCTTACCGTAACCCTAACGTTCAGAAGCCAAACCCTCTGTTGGGACAGTCGTCCACTTCAGACGATGCGTTCGCGTTTGTCAACACCGTCGACGACAATTATGATTTTTGTCAAAACCCATGGGCTCACTACACGCAAGGACACTTTTTCTCCGATTGGCGAACGGTCTCCCTGCTCTATCCCGTATTTTCTCCATCCAAAGCCGAGGGATTCGCAGACATCAGGATACCCAGTCACTATTACCATAGGGGGAGTAGCCGATATACCTATGGGTGGGATGCCGACCGGCGCGTTTTCAAAGACATTGACGACATGGAAATGCCCTGGGACCAAAAGAGCGATCGCATTTTCTGGCGTGGCGCCACGACCGGAGGGGGAAGCACGCCTCCAGGATTCGTCCCAACGTACCAGCGGCACAGGTATTTGTCTCTTTCAGTCTTGTCAATGGACTTATCTCGAGCCGCGCTTTTTTCAGATTCCTTCGCATGGCTCATGAAAGCTCCGTTTCCAACGTGACGATCGTGCATGCCTCTCCCCTTCAACCTGCTGCCTTTACTCGGACCACCGTCCCAGCCAAAGACGTCAACAATGACATCATGGATGTGGCGTTCGTCAACGCCGTCGGGAGCTACCCTGGCGGAGAGGAGGAACTGCGCAAATACCATCGCTTTGCCGATTCGGTACCGCTCGGACAACATTGGTCGTATAAATACCTTATCGATCTGGACGGAATGTCCTATTCGGGACGTTTCATGGCATTGATGGCATCGGACAGCGCCGTGATCAAGTCGACGGTGTACAAGGAATATTATTCGGGGTGGATCCAGCCTTGGTAGGTCGTCTCCCCATGTTGGTGTTCGTTGCGCGTCCAGGTCTGATGCCTGCGTCCGTGAGGTTGCACTACATACCGCTCTCGTCGTCGTATTTGGAGATTTACAACATCCATGCGTACTTTTCGGGGCCCTCGGCCTCGACGACGGAGATGGCGAACGTGACGGTGCCAAAGATGGCAGATTGGGAAGCCGTCAAGGCGGAGAGAGACCAAGAGCTGCGACAGATCGCAAGGGCCGGGAAGCAATGGAAAAATACCCTCGGGAGACGCATCGACATGGAAGGTGCGTTGCATGTTGTGTCCCTGTCTCGATATGGGACTGACCTGAGGGACAGTGTACGTCTATCGTCTCTGCTTAGAATATGCAAGGCTATGGGCCGACGATCGGGACGCCATGAGCTTTGTGCTGTGATGATGCTATCGTTGCTCTCGGGCTTGGTCGTCGGTCAACTTTGTGGGTTGTCACACGTCCGCTTAGACCGCTATATATACTAGATCAAACAATCAGTTCCTTAATGTAAATACCAGGTCGGATCCTCTATTCTCAGCATACCGGCCAGGTTCCATGATGAGGCGTAGGTCAATACGCGTTTACAAGATTGCCATTCCACATCCCGAGGGAAAGCGTGCATTCTGCCCCATTCCCTTGGTATAGTAAAGGAACAATGTTGAACAGGTTTGTCAACGAGTCTTCAAGCCCGCTGATCGGAAATGATAACGGTGACATTAACAATTGGTCCAGACTCCAAAACAATCGAGGCTAGCTGCAGGTCTAACTTTTATGTCCCACTAAAAACACCATCAAGCAATGGGGAAACGACAGGGACACTCATCGGAAAGGTCTAGTCTCCCTTCTCGGAAGCCGGGTTCGGTCCAGTGCGATAGTGACAACGGATAATATTCTCGATCGCAGCGCGATGAAGGACCTAGTACTACGACACGACTGACAGCTAAGTAGAACAAAGATACGCACCGGACGAGCGTCGACACGGACAGGTCGTAAATGTAGGCGCGAATGTGGCGTGCACCTAGAGAACCGCCGACGCAGGACAAGCCTGCCCGCAAAACGCACGAGTCACGTTATCGTCTGAGGTCTCTTGTGAGAGCTCTGGTTGGCTCGCCTCCTGATAAAAAAAAAAGACTAGCTCGAGCGGATTGCTCGGCTATGTGGAGCTCCTGCTCGGCGACATCCTGTGGATCTTGAAGAAGCTGCGCAAGGGCTTGCCCTTCTCTATTCAATGCCCGGGGCGGCGCTCGCGTAAAATAGCTAAAATGAACGCTTACATTGTATAATGCTAGTGGCCCGGCAGGCTGCCTGCAAACTGCAGTGCAACCGTCAGAACACAACCCTCGATGACTCCGATGGCGACGCAGGATGAAGCAAGTTCATGCTCGCGTTCAGACGTGCCGTGACGTCTATGGAGGAGATGCAACCTTGGAGGTGATCGAATGCCTGATCAAGTGTGAGTGGGGCAGCAGTTTGGGTGTGCAAAACCACTATGCTCAAGAAGCTGGACCGGGACCGGCCGAACTTGGACCGGGGCGAGGAATGGTGGTCGTTTGCTTGCTAGGGACGGTCGCTACTGACCATTGGTGTGTGGTCTACCTTGCTTGTATGCATCCGCCGGTTATAAAGTCGTATGAACGAGACAAATCGAGCCGGGCGTCAAGCAGCTTGGCTGATTGCGGTGGCCCACTTTCAGCACCGTCTTGCCAGTTCCATACACAAGTAGATGATTCTGGTCATTTTGCATGTCCTGATTGGCTGGCAAGTTCGTAAACACAACACGGTCCAAATCAAAATGGGCTGCACGTTTATATTAGGAATCACTGACAGAATGGATGATGTGAAAAGTGGAGTCCATTGAACGGATCTTGATCACTTCCGTCGTTATCTATAACCCTGCATCTGCACCCATGCCAGTGCGATCAGTCCATGATTGGAAATCGACGAGGTTCGACTTGACGCTGGCTACCATCATGTTTGTAGAAATGACAGGGACATTCCACGAATGTAATCACCGCTACGACGTGCTTGCGAGTGCGTTGCTAAAGCTCGATACGCGTACCACATACCAGTGCGTGGTATCATGGTTCGAACGAAAACTCATTGCAAACCCCAAGGTTTTCTTGTTCAGATCCTGGGTTTTTCCCGGCGAGGGGACATTCCAACCCGTTCGGGTAACATGTACACGAGGCTGAGGTGTGGATCGCGCGCGTTTCGACGAACTTAGGGCGAATATCGAATAGTGACCGTGGGCGGGCGGCTAGCTGGGAGGCGCGGTGTGTACGACGACGATGAGTCTGTTCGACCGTCGTCGCAGGGTAACCCACCGTTGATGAAGAGGACATCGTCACAACCCAATTTTGGACAATGTTGTCCCAACTAGTCATCTGAATCGGAACGATCCGGAGTCCATGGGCAGCTTGCGCTCTCAGGTTTCCATGCGATTGTGCGTCGTGGTGATCCATGCGGATTGTGGCCCCCTTGAACGGGTGCGCCCAACTACCCTGGATCTAAGCTGGATACACTACTTCGACGGAAATTATTCATGCACTGGGATCAAACGGATTCGAGCATAACAGCTCATTTTAGCACAAACGAACAATGGTCCCGGACCGACGAGCTAGCTTATCGATTTGTTACTGAAACACCCCACTGCATTGCAATGCGTGGGGGTGAACGAAGTCCAATGTGAACTCCACCGCTAGCACTGAGCCAACGAGGCGGACCAGTTCGTGATATACTGTGGCGCTAGAAGAATTCTTTTAGGATTCACTCATGCATGCTCGTCTACTCTCATAGCAGGGCGATTTGGGTCCGGTGGGCAGCTGGGCGCAGCGCGGCCTTGACGAAGATCTAGCAGGGTTCGGACGCTTGAGAAGTTATCCCCGCAGTCTTGGATCCTACTAGATGCAATCCTGCGACAAGCTACTGCCAAAGCATCAAGCACGATTATATTTCTTCCAGCCAGGGGGGTTCGGGACGATAAGACCTGAGTCACTTGGGCCTACCCCAGCGGGTCGTGCTTCGAAGCGCAAAAATAGCAAAATGCAGCAGTATTCCGACCATGATAAGCAACCCACCGAATGAACAAACCCACGGCGAGGGCAGTTGCGTTTGGCGCAGACGATCGACTAACCAGTGAATAGGTTTTTGCGGGAAATGCAGAAAATAATGTGTATGACTGATGCGAGCGCTTGCGATCACCCAAATGGTATATAGAGATCTCGGTTCCCGATCCGATCGTTTCCCTTTTCGTAGGGTACTGCACTGACCGCAAGGCAGTCTAAAAAACACGACCCCCGGTACGGGCCAAATGGTGAAACTTCGCCACCATGTCCCCACCGGGTGTTAGTGTCACTGGTGAGCCACTATTCTACCTGGGATCATGGCAACCTCCCATTTTGTTCTTTCAGCTGTCACCGTTTCCACAGAACCAGACAAAGAGGCCATCAAACGCCTATCATCGAGCGAAATACAGATCGACCTCCAAACATACAAACTCATTCGTGACGAGGACAGGCTCTCGTTTTGCCAGCAATTCCCGGATTCCATGTATGTTTTCTACTTACCTTTCGTGACGACGCATCAAAGTTCACGCCGTGTAGCGCGCTCACTTCGGAGAGCCGCATTACCCTCCACTACAAGGAGCGGCGCTGGAAAATTCTGAAAAATTCTGTAACCCAAACAGTGGATGTCCGAGCTTTGTTGGCCAGCGCTGACGGGTCTCAACCCAAAGGTAATTTACACCAGAGTTTGTGTCAACGCTGTATACGATCTCTCTCGAATCATCCGAACAGACATATCTGTGGTTGAGCAGGGAATCAGAGTTGCGTTCATTCGCCAAACTACTGATGCTACTTCCGCTTCCAATGTGCCCGAGGCAGTGCCATCTACGTCCCAGAGTACCGGCGCTTTAGTACCCGTCACTCAGACCATGCTCAAAGATGCTTCCCGGTAAGTTTGTTACCATGATTTTATTAGTGTAACCACTGACGTTCCAATTCGAGGTTCCGTATCTTGGTGATCGGTAAAGTATGTACCTGTTTGTCCTTTCTCAGCCTTGTGCTCAACTTTCCTTCAGAGTGGAGTGGGGAAATCCAGTCTGATCAATATTGCCTTTGGGATCGAGAAAGCGGTAAAGCCCAAAACAATATCTCGTGTATCTTCGCTCAGTCATCTCCCCTAGAGTATTTCCGACTTTCAGCGTGGCAAAGCAGACATTCACGAAGGTCTAAAGTCACCCGTAAATGAGCGGTTCATCCTACATGACTCCGTTGGCATCGAACCGGGAGACGGGGACAAGTACCAAATTGTCAAGGATTTCATCCAAAGCAGGAAGACTGGGCCGCTTGAGGAGCGACTCCACGCCATCTGGTAAGCCGTTATTCCCATACATGCTATTAGACATGTACTTGATACGTTTTCTCAAGGTTCTGTATCCAAACACCCTATGCTGGTGGGCGCCTGCTGGAGGCAGGTGCTGAAGATTTTTTTCGATCCAAGCAACAGATATTGGGTTCCAGTTTGTGCCTTATTTTAGTGTACTCTATGCGCTTTGTTGAAGTGTGCTGCAGTACCATTGATCGTGGTCTTCACGAAGTCTGACAAGGCTGTGAATACATTCCTCATGAAACCTTCCTCTGATGACCTCGATGATGAAACCATGACGAAGAACGCCTTTTCAAAAGTGGAGTCAATTGCCAAACAAGGGCAGGATGAGATTACTCGGCTTGCGCAGGACTCTAAGCCCATCCCATATTCAGTCATCTCGAGTGAGTGCCCCAGGCGTGAATTGAGTCTGGCTCATGTTTCTGTACACTTTGACAGCTGAAAGAGGTTACGAACACACACTCGAGAGCTTAATCAAGCGGACCGACCAAGAAGTTGGGATTGGTAACACAGCTGAGGCACAGGCAACATCGGTACTCACACAGATGGCACAACGCCTTGATCCTCGTTTGAAAATACGAGGGACGATCGAGTGAGTCCTCCTTTTGAATGTTTTGGTATTATCTTCTCATCGTCCCTGCAGTATCGGAAGGAAAAGTTCGGCTGTTCCTTTCGAACAGTAACGAAGCGCTGACTCCTATTTCAGAATACTGGAAAGCTTTGAGGACTGGCCCCGACTTTGGGGGACACATGACATTGGACTGTCTCTCTGTGATTCACGCTGACATTGTTGCTGTCTGGAACTTCAATGATCCCGCCCGCGTATGTGATGATTATTTCCGTATGGTTTCCTAACAACGCGTCGATAGCATCTTCACGACAAGGAGTTCAAGGAGCTCGTCATCAATCTGGTTCAGGAAATGGAGACACATCCTGTCCCAGATCTCAATAAAACCCTGTTGGTTTCTTTTTCTTCTTTACCAAACTCCGCACTGATGACCATTCAGCTTCGGTACGGTCACCAGCGGTTCGCTGGTGTCTGCAGTCTCTTCTTTTATATCCAACCCAATTGCTCCATTTGTACTTCCCATCGTCATGGGTGCTGCTGCTGCCGCATGGCTCTATGAAGTTTATCAGAATGTGTATGTCAACCTTTGTCACTCTCCAGCTCCCCGCTAATTCTTGGCATGTCAGCAAAAACGTCCAGCAGAAATTCATCGCGTTCATTGTTGATCTAACTCACATCATGGAGATACTCTTTATCCTCAACGCTCGCACTCACCACAAACTCACGCGCCGGGCTATCAAGGATGCCTATCGCATCTACCACGAGTCCGACGTCGTGAAGCAAGTCCATGCCTACATCCAGACGTACCGTGACGGCCCCGGACGAGATACTGCGTTGGAGATGATCGAATTTCTGATCAAGCATGATTGGGATGGAAGTTCGGAGGTACAGGAGTACTATACTGAGCTCGAGAGGCTGGACGTGAGGCAGCTGAACATGAGCCAGGACGAGGCGTGGTGATTGGTTGTTGCTGACAAGTGCGTCGTATGATGACGACTGTCGTGTTTGGCGCAGGTCCGTCTTACCTCTGTGCTGTCGGTCTCTTGCTAAGGAAACGGGACTGAATGTCCGTCACCGGCATCGCCGACGTCGACATTCAAGTGCATTTGTTGTATGAATTACTTGCCACGTGACATTATAATTCGAGCGGAAGTCGCTGTGAACCCTAGGGCTTCCTGGCTTTTCCAATAGCAGTATGAGCTCAAACGCACTCGTGCTTGCCTCACGCAATCTACTCGCGAACACGAGGCTGACCCACAGAACACGCGTGTTTGATGAAAGCGATGGTGAAAGACGCTGAGAACATCAACTTGGGAAAGGGACGTCGTGTAGAGCCCAGCCCAGCGTGACTGAAGTGAGCTTACTACCGGGATTCGTCCTGGGCCAGGTCGTCCTGACAAGACTGACCACCCGAACGGTGTGGATCCGGCCACGGGCGGCTGCCAGTGGCTGACGCGAGTTCCCATCTCGACTATCACTCCGTGCGGATCGGGCCGCATCTTGCAGGCCCAAGAGTTCCAAGCCAGTGTATAACTGATGTGAACATGTCCGAGGTGCCTTCCAACAAGCCACCCGATTGAACGGGGACTTGAACAACTCATGTTATCCACCCGCTAACGAATCGGAAGTGAACCCAAAACAAAGTCAAGCAAGTAATCTCTAAGTTTGGTAAAACATTTCTGCAATCGAACTTCCTCAGGGCCTTCTCCAACTTCGTGGGAGTCGGGGAGGTCTGAGGCTAGGTCTGGTGAACGTCAACATATGTTTTCAACGGAGGCTCACCAGAGATCCAAAGCTTTGACAACAGATAATCAGACGTATATGTCGGTTCTGGCCAGGCGTCTGTCACCACTGGCAGTGACGAGAAAATTACCAATGGTGGAGATCTTGGTTCCCGACCTGCCTTTCCTTATCCAGCCATCACTGGCGTCTCTGAAAACACACGCCCCCAACGGGGTCCTACTTTGCTACTGGTTACCATGAGCCCGTCGGGTACCTTCCATGTTATGGGTGAGCTACATCTCTAGTAGCTGGGATCACCCCAACTATTCACCTGTTTTGCCCACCCAGCCGTCACCCTCTCTACAGAAAACGACTCGGATGCGAACAACGTACCCAGGCAGCTGTCATCGGGCATGATACAAATCGACCACCAAACGCACAAGCTAATTCGTGACGAGGATGGGTCGCTGCGCCAGGATTTCCCAGTTTCCATGTACGTCTTCTACCCACCCCTCTTGACGCATCGAAATCCATTCCGTGTAGCGCGCTCTCTTCAAAGAGCCGTATCGAAATTCGCTACAAGAAAAAATCGAAACTGTGGAAATCTACTGTAACCCGGACATTGGATGTTAGGGCCCTGCTGGCAAGCGCTAAAGGGGCTCACCCTCAAGGTGATGCCACCTCACTGTGAACTGCGTCAATGATCTCCCTACAGTCTTTCGATAGATCTATCGGTGGTTGAAAGCGGAATCCGGGTCAAATTCAGTTGCAAAGCAGCCGACATCGTTCCAGCTCCTGCTCCGGAAGTACCCCAGAATGAAGCGGGTTCATCTGCGTCCCAGAGCACCGACACCTTAGTACCCACCACTCAGACGATGCTTAGAGATGACTCCCGGTAAGTTCGCTACGATTTGACTGACGTGACTACTGCTGACATTTCAATCCAAGATTTCGTATATTGGTAATCGGCAAGGTAAGAACTTATTCATCTTTCCCCAGCCTTGTACTCAACTTACCCCCAGACTGGGGTTGGGAAATCCAGCCTGATCCACACTGCCTTTGGAATAGACCAAGCGGTAAAACTTGGGCTGATGTCACCGTGGTGTCACCTCTCACTAGTCTTTTTCAGCACGTTTCAGATTTCCAGCGTGGAAGGGCAGACATCAACGAGGGCCTCGTGTCACCCGTCAATGAACGGTTCGTCTTACATGATTCCGTCGGAATAGAGCCAGGAGACAAGGACAATTACGAAACCCTCAAAAATTTCATCCAAAGTAGGCAGTCTGGGCCGCTGGCAGACCGGCTCCACGCTATCTGGTAAACCATCGTTCTCATGTGATTTGACGCGTACTTGATCGGTTTCTCGAGGTTCTGTATTCAAACACCTTTCGCTGGCGGACGGCTGCTGGAGGCGGGTGCCGAAGACTTTTTTCAATCCAAGCCACGGATACTGGGTTCCAGTCGGTGTCTTATTCTAGAGCACTCTGAGTTTCGCTGAAGCACGTTGCAGTACCACTGATCGTGGTCTATACAAAGTTTGACTTGGCCGTGGATGCACTCCTCCTGAAATCCCCCCCTAATGGTCTCGATGATGAAACCATGATCAAGAATACCCGTTCGGAAGTAGAGTCAGCTGCTCGACAATGGCAAGATGAGATTACTCGACACACGGGGGACTCTAAGCCCCTCCCGTACGCAGTCATCTCAAGTAAGTGTGTGGAGAGCTGCATTGGTTCTGTCTCATGCCGTAAACATTAACAGCTGAAGAAAATTACCAGCACACGCTGCAACATTTGATTACAGTGACTTACCAGGAAGTTGGAATAAGCAGCATGCCCGAGGCACAGGCAACGTCGGTGCTTACTCAAATGGCCCAGCGCATTGATCCGCGTTTAAAAATACGAGGATCGATCGAGTAAGCTCTCCTTTTGAGTGTTCGTAGCATCACGTTTTCATGTCCCTACAGCGTCGGAAGAGAAAGTTTGGTTGTTCCATTCGAACAGTAACGAAACATTGATCCCTGTTCCAGGATACTGGAAAGCCCTGGGAACTGGGCCCCACTTCGTGGGACACACGATATGGGATTGCCTTTGCGTGATTCACCACGACATGGTTGCCGTTTGGAACTTTAACGATCTCTCTCGTGTATGTGATGCCTAGCATCCAAGTGTGCCTTCCTGATGAAACATTGGCAGCACCTTAACGACAAACAATTCAGGGAGCTCGTTGTCGGACTGGTCCAGGAAATGGAGATGCATCCCGTCAACCCCAACAAAGCTCTGTCTGTCTTTTGTTCTCCAGTATAAACCACCGTACTGACAGGCCTTCTCTCAGTGTCTTCGCTGGCAGTTCACTTGTAACTGTCGTTTCCGCCTGTGTAGCAGCAGCAGCCAATCCAGCGGCGCCTATTGTGATACCCGTCATCGCAAGTCTGGTTACTGCTGTTTGGCTTTATCAAGTCTACCAGAATGTGTACGTCAGTTCTCGTCTTTCCGACTGTGTAGTAACTCCTGGCATAGCAAGAACGTCCAGCGGATATTTATTGCCTACATCGTCCATCTAACTCATATCATGGAAACACTCTTCATACTCTGTGCCCACCATCACACCAGGCTCACCCGCCGGGCCGTCAAACAAGCCTATTGCATCTACCACGGGTCCGACTTGATGAAGCAGGTTCACGCTCACATTCAGACGTACCGTGATACCCCCGGACGGGATGCAGCGTTGCAAATGATTGAATCCCTGGTCAAGTATGAGTGGGACGATGGGTCAGACGTACAGATATACTATGCCGAGGTCGGCAAGCTGAACCTGGCGCAGCTAAAAATGGACCAGGACGAGGCTTGGACTGTATAAACGTCATACGACGATGGTTGTAACGCGTTCGTCTTACTTGTGCACATGGCTCTTTCTGTTACTCAGCGATCGTGGGCTACGGACTCACTATGAGCCGAGTAAGCCAGCTTCATCTTTCAGTGCATGCCATGGTCTTATACAAGTTACCTGTGATGGGCAGTCTCTGAGGATTGTTCCAGTTTACGGTACGCGTTCACATTCATGTTATACTTCCTGTGTGCGCACCCTGGTCTGCATCCCCTGCTATCTGCGTTTGCATCTCCGCATTTCACAACAAGAGTGGGTGGGGAGGAAATGCAACATCCCAGTCTTCAGCCCAAATCCGCCATGATCATTGGAGACTCCATCAGAGCCTGTGCCTGCTCCCGCCTCGACTTGGGACTCCGGACGACCAAATCCGCCTGTTGTCTGTGTAGACTCGATCGGCATCCGATCATGACAGCAGTGCCGTGTGGACTCACAGTCGCATGCGCAACAGCAGTTTCCGATTCGTGCACTGGATGTCCGACGCCGCCTTCAGGGCGTGCGCATACAGCTCCGCGCGGTGATCCGTCTTCCTTGCCTTTAAGATCTACGACGGGCGTGAGCGAGGGGTGCACCGAGGACGATGGGCGTCGTCCTTGCCTTGTTCTGGCTGTCCACCCGCCCGTGAATTTGACCGCTCTGAATGAGGGCGACGACCTCCCGTTCGACCTCGTCGATGCTCCAGCCAAACGCCACTGCCATGCGGTCGAGGCGGATCGTCTCAAAGGGCTGGAAGTAGAGCACGACGGCTGTGCGTCTCAGGTGTTGTGTCAGGTCGTTCACGTGCATGCCCAAGTGTATATCGATGTAATGTCTCGTCTGTACCGATCAGTGCGCGTGTTGCCCGGGCAGAAACGGGACCTCACAGAATATTTGGAAAGGATATCGAGCGTGGTTTTGAAATCGCTGGACATGAATGCCTGGACGAGGTCACGCACGTAAGGTTCTTGCTCGATGTATGCAGAGAACACGGGGCTCTGGAGAAGCTGGGACTTGATGGCAGAGCGGGAGAGGCTCGCAAGCGCACAGAGGGTGCCGTATATGGCGATATCGCCCGGAGCGACGAGCTGATGAACACATCAGTCGTCGTCCAAACCTCTAACACAGGAGCCCACCTTGCCCACCCAATTGCCAAGTTGTTCTGGGGGACCGAGTCGCAAAAACATCGAGGCCGCTTTTTCGTAGTTGCCCTGTCCGAGATGCGACAGACCCATGGCAAAATCGAGCTTTGATTGCACCTGCTCGCGTTCGGGGCTTGATTTCTTGATGGGTTGGGAGGCAATCGCGCTGCTCTCGGCATTATTTGCAGAAGCTGCCGCTGCAGACGCACTTTCCAAGGCGCCGTCTGCCTTGTAAACATAGGTCGATATATGCCCATAGTTGCGTTGCTCGACCACGAGCTGCGACGCATGATCGGTCCTGTCCACCTGTTCGAACAAACACACGCACCTCCAACACGGACATGCACATGTCGAGCACATGCTGGCTCGTCGAGCAGTACTCGCGCGACTTGGTAAAGTGCTTCAGCGCCGAGGCGAAATCGCCCGTGGCACGATGATGCTCGCCGAGATCTCTGTGGGCCATCTGTGTACGCATGAGCCGCACGTCCCTCCACACACACAAGCGCGTCACACGCACCCGGATGCTCTCCTTGATCATGTTGTTCGTGTACGTCTTGAGCTCGACCTCGAGCTTGGTCCGCTCCGCCGCGTTCTTCTTGGTCACCTCGTCGACCCAGGCGGCGTCCACGGCGACGACCTCGCTCGCGGGGGGCAGGCCCTGGCCCTCGGGAAGTGCCGCGGCGCTCGCGTACGCGGCCAGCGCCGCCTGGACGAGCGACGGGTCGCGGAGAGGGTACAGGTGCGCGAACGCGAGCTTGAGCGCCTGCGGGGCGATGGCGGGGCAGGCGGCGGTGATGGTGAGGAGTCTGTCCACGGCGGTCCGGCCTGTCCGAACACCGCCGCGGGTGAGTGGCTGGCGGACAAGAGCGGGGTGGGCGCACCGGTGTAGCTGGCGATGTAGGCGTCGAGATCAAAGGGGTGTGCATCGTCGACGGGCCGTGCAAAGCGTCGGCGGGTCGGCTGAACGGGAAATTGGTTGGCAATTTCTGAGTCGATCGGGTCCACGTCCATCATCGCTGCTTGCTCGTCGTAAGGGCGCGATGGGGCGCGTCAGGAGTCCTGGACGTCCAGGTTGCCTGTCAGTTCAACCACACCTCTCCTCCGTAAGGGCACTTGGCACAGTTGGTAGCGCGCACGCTTCGCATCGAAGACTGCGTGAGGTCGTGGGTTCAAATCCCACAGTGTCCATGGCTTTTTAACAACAAATCCTTTTTTCCTTCCTTGCTTCCCCTGTAATCCTCCTTGAGTCTCAAATGCAAGAGATGTGTAAGACATCCATCCAGAACACGGTATATTGTCACGATGGCAACTAGTACATCAATTACTCAAAACGTTTCCATGCGTGCTTCTCGTACTCTTTTGGCTTTGCTTTGCGCTTCGTTGGTCTGCAAATTTCCATCTCAGCATAAAGCTCTCCAGGAACGAAAGCTAGTACTCACAGGACAGGAATACGTGGTTCGATCAATGCCCGCTGCTGAAGGCTCACAAAACGGTCGCGGAACAGATTTCCTTCAGGCTACGCAATATGGCGTCAACGAACAGCTCTCCACCACTGTCGACCACAAACCTTGAGATTCCTCAGGTTTTCGCTTAAATCTTCCCCGATCTGCACATTGATGTCGTTTTCCGGGACACGGTACTTCCCGAATCGTTGGCCAGCGAGGCCTTTTCGTAGCTTGAGTCGAAGCGCAAGCTGTCGTGCCAGACGAGCTTGTTGGTGGGCCTCTGCCCTTTTGGAAAGGTCAGAACGGAACTCCTTGACATGATAGATCGAATTCAAGATGCGTTTTCGAAGCGCCTTCTCAGCCAACGCATATTTCTGCGCCCATCAGTCGCTGTCGCAACCCATTGTAATCGTTTGGACCTACTTCCGCCTTTTGCTTCACCATGCGTGCACGTTGCTGTTTTGTTTTCCTCGCAGGTAATCTTTTGGGTACGACGGCGATGGTGTTGACCGTCGATTCCACATCGTCCTTGATCTCGTCGATGGCCATCCCGGCAGGGACACCTTCTGAGATGTCGTTTTCAGCAAACGCGCGCGCTTGCTGGATTTTCTTTTGAGCTTCCTGAAGACGAGCAGCTTCTGCTTCCTTCCGTTGCTCGGTTTTGTAAGCTTCCGTGAGGAGCTGCTCGTGTGCTTGTACTGGTGGATTATAAGAAGCACCCGGGTGAGGAGCAGACACCGCAGGCACATCGATGACGTCTCTGGGGTGACTGAGCTCCGGTTTCTGCCATCGCACGGATGAGTCCCGTTCATCACTTGATTCTCTGCGCAACTACCTTGATCGAGGGCTGTCGAACCCTCTCCAGTCCGTCCGGTACGGTTGCTTCGACAGCCGATGCCGCCCACAGATCGTGCCCGCCACTACGCTTGACAGCATACGAGACGTCGATGAGCGCGCTCCCCGCGCCGAATTCGGTCGGGTCCATGACGGCGTTGAAGGGCCCCTTGCGGGGGCGCTTGGCGATCCGCAACAGCCGTTCCTTGTCCGCACGCGAGATGTGCGTCCCGGCGGGCGTCGTCACGCGCGAGACGACGGCGGGCACGGCGGACCGCTGCGCGAGGATCTTGGACGACGTCAGCCGGTGCGTTGCATATCGCGGCAGCGACTGTCGCACTGCAGCGTGCGGGTCGACTCTGGGACGACATGCAACGGTCGACGACACGCACCTTGCTCGTCGCCCTTGGTGTCGACTGCGAACAGCTGATCGTCCGTCTGTTTTTGCAGTGCCGTGCTGGGAGGGTGCGACACGTCAACGCGAGCGTTCGCGGTGCGAGCACGACCACGACGACCTCGCTGGAGCGCGTACTCACCCGACGACCCGTTCTTCCGCCCGAAGGCTCTCCAGCCCCTGCTCAACGGGCTGGATATCGATGTGTTTTCGCCATGCTCGCTTGCCTTTGCGACTTGACTGGGATAATTGAGAAGGCGCGCCAACCACGGACTTGGACGTCTTTTTGGAGGTCTTTGAGGAGCTGCGGCTGGCCGTGGTCAAAGTCATTGGCCTGATTCCCACAGTTGGCATACGAGAGTGTAGATGGCGACTCCTGGGAAACTCTGACGTAAACCACACAATGTTGGTGTAATAATCGCCGGGCTAAATCGCGACTATCAGCGGCACTAGCAATAAGTACAAAGGAAGAAGACTGGTTCCACTATGACCAGGACAAAGCTTAAATTCCTAAGTGAACATGGCATACGCGACTGTATCTGATTATCTGTAAGAGGACGACGAACGGACGGGGAGAATGATGATCCGAGCAATGGCAAAACGGACGTCCACATACATGGCTCTAAATAAATTATCCGATTGCGTGACGTCTCGTCATACCTTCATGTCGTTGGGTAGGTTTTCCAATCGAATGGGCAAGGCCAAAAGCTCTACATCACGTTTCACCTCCAAGCGCTGGACCAGCCCAGACCGGGACGCTATGCTAGCGCTGTTCTGTCCCACCGCGGACGCTTCCGAAGCTGCAACAGTATTTTGATAGAGTCCGACCCTTACCACAATCAAAAGTGGTGTGAGGACCTGGTTGCATGGTTCAATTCAACACGAGATGAGTATGGATGATGAACGAGGACGACGTACAGCCAGTTGGGAGGCAACATCGAGCGACGGAATCGTATAGGGAAACGGGCTGCCGTTCTCGGATACATAGAGGGCCAGCATAACGATCGTTGCACTGGCGAAGATGGCGCCTGACTCGACAACAACATATATCGAATACGAATAAGGGTTTTCCAAGGAATGACTGACACGGAAGGAAGCGACCTTCCGGCCCATCCACCAGAGTCGTGCAGCAACGGTCAACGTGACAGAGACGTTGACAATCAAATCCATCGCCCATGATGTGACAGTGAGAGGTATAAGAGTATGCAAGTCGGTTTTCGGAATCGCGAATAAGATAGTGTCCGCATAAGCCGTCCCTGGTAGCAAGTTCATAGGTTGTTTAAAAAGTAAGTTGTCCACAGACCAATGCAAGCCAAGTCTAACAGTATCTGTGTGAGAAACTTAGGTCATTCTTTGAGTGCTCTGGAAACAGGTTGCTTACGAAGAATATGGGAACCCTCCAATCACGGTGAAAAACGACGTAAAGACGCCAAATCTTACGTGCTCGGATGAGCCTGGATCTAGAAACAGAGGCTCGCTGATGCTCACCAAGATGAGATCTTGCACAAATATCTTCTCCCGCTGGTTAGTAGACTCATCAACGGATGTAATGATTTCGTACCAAAGTAACGTAAACGGCGTCCTTTAAAGTACGCATGGGAAGTGTATAATCCATGAAATACAACGTAGCGTAGTCCGATGACACTCCTGGAGGTACATATATGAACGCTTCCAGGAGTTGCCGAAGGGATGCCGCCACATAGATGGTAGATAGAAGGAAGAGCATAGTAGACGCTAACACGAGCACCCTGCTGGGATGAGGCCCTATCACCAAAGAGGCGAGACAAAAAACACACCATCGACTGGAAATTTTTCCTTTCTTAGTCACGAGCAAGTACATACACAAACCATACAACATGCAGCTGTGATGATGATCATTGTTCCAGATTGCAATGTTTAAGCGGGATATAAAACATACTTTAATCCTGTGTTACAGGGATGTTCAACCCACAATCGGTTCTGTACGATCGCAACACGTACCATAGAGCATGGTCTCCATCCAGATGGAAACCAATGATATTTCACCCATAGGAGGGAGGGTAGCTGTCGGATTCGCCATGAGAATAAAAGAGTGCAAGCTGCGGAAACCCAGTGTTTAATACCCTCCCGAACCTTGACACAATCATAACGGGCAGCATCCGTGAGGATGATCACGATTATAGAGATGCAGTGTTCGGCACGGATATTAGAAGGACAAACCCTTGCCACCCAAGTATGACCCCAGTGCAACGTGCAATTATTTCGGCGCCGAACTGCCAGCGACTGACCTTCTGGCGCACTGGTCTCCTTGATCTCCATTCCAGACCAAGGGTGATTCAGTGGAGATCATCGACGCAGAGTCTAGTGGGGATAAGGCTGTTACAGAACACTCAGCGATATGTTAGACGGCATCGATAGTAAACTTAGCATGACAGTAAATGCTGTGTCTTTGTCAAGTTGATCTCCGCAACGGGAATGCATCCGGCACAGTCAAATAGGGATATGGTTCTTCGACGACATCATTCTGCTTGGTGTCGACGCTGGTCAGATAAAAACCCGATACAAAGGAGCCGTGAAACACAGACTGAAAAGAGTGTCCGGTCATTGCGAGCGTTTCTTCACACAATAACCCCCGAAACCGTTTGATCAGGCGTATCACTCAGGTCTACGTTAAAATCACCTATATCGACTCGGATGCTCCCACCTTCCGTGAGCTGAGCGTAGGCATGCGCCCCATCTTCCAATGATGCGAGGGCTGAAAGGTCCCACGTGGTTCGACTTCTGGTTAGAGAGGAGTAGACGAGATATGCCCTCAGCGGCTCCGGGGGCGGTAACCGCACAGACAGTGCTAACCATGCCGTCCCATCACGATCCATAAATGCTGCTGTCCTGAAGTCAATGTAACAATGGTTCGGTGAAACTTCGTTGTTCAATATTGTCAGTACCCAATCACGCTCGAATGGCACCGGAAAACCGCCCATCATCGACTATAGGACGAGACGTGACTCGCGTGTTGTGGTGTGTGCTGCTGTTGATACGATAGGGGACGTCAGAGTAGAAAATGGGTGCCGTTTTGAGGCCGTTTTGACAATCGGATGGCGGTTCCAATCTAGTTAGCTAGTCGCGTGAGTTGATTCTATCTTACATGGGTAGTTTACACCCTGGGAAATCTGGCAATTTGTATGGCCCCAAGAATTCAGACTGCGGCTTCTCTCTGACACCATCACATTCATCAACGGGTAACTCGACTAAGACGAGCAAAAGCAGCCGTACGCTTGATTCCGCGGCACAGCATCGACTCTACCATCATGTTGAGCCGTGGCAAATGATATATTTCGTTCGATGGACATCCGTGATGTACATACCATTCCCACATGTTTCATACTCAATTATACCGTACAAAAGGCCCCAATCACTATATTTCGTTACATTGCGCTTGTCTTCAACTCATGAGGTCGCGGGGTTTTGGGGGAAGTGCGTCAGTTGAGCAGCATCACCCGTCAACGTGAACTCGTGGGTCAACGTGCCCGCCGTATCCAGCGCGAGAGTGTAGGTTCCTGGATAGAGCCAAAAGTTACCAAACGTGTCCGCTCTCGAAAGGGCACCAAGGGTGATGGGCAGCGTGGCAGTAGAGCTGCCACCAGGGGCGATGTTATGAAGTCGGGTGTAGGTGACGAGGGACTTGTTGGGATAGGGTGTAGGCCCGTATTCGCCACTGGAGAACAACAGTGCTACGTAGTCGGACGTCACTACCGCAGAACAGATCGGTATGTGCTCCGCGAAAACTGACGGCATTGGACTCACCTTTACCAGTGTTGGTGACGTCGATCGAGAGGGTATCGAAAGTCGCCGTATCGATATAGGTAGCCCCCTGGCCCGCTGCCACGAGTTCTTGGATGTTGTAAGAGCTCGTCGGCGCTTTGGACCACTGGTAGCTGAATGTTGTGTAGTGCTGGCCGTAACCGTACGCATAAACTGGCGTACCATCGTACCACTTGTAGGTACGGCCGGGGCTCGTCGCGTTGGGTCGTAGATTCATGTCGGTCATCGGGATGTCGTTGACATACTCAGCGGGATACTGGGTGACTGGGAGACGTCCAGCGGGCGCGATCTTTCCGCTGAGAATGTCAAACAGGGCCTGACCACCACTCTGACCCGGGTATCCGCCCCACACGAGTGCGTTCACCTGATAGGGCGATATTAGTCCACGAAACGAGCTGATGGGCTATCAGATGAAGTGGACGCTTACAGATGCATTAGCCTTCAGCGTCGTATCGTCTACCTGTCCGCCACCGAACTGGACAACAACGAGGGGTTTTCTAACAGCCCCGAGCTCAGCAATCAGCTCGAGCTGGTTACCAGGCCAAGTGATGGTAAGGCGATCATTGCCTTCAGACTCGATGGTATTGTCAATTCCACCAGCGTACACAACAGCATCCGCCTCCTGAGCAGCCGCCACTGCGGCTGCGAACCCACTCGTGTCTGCCGTATCGATACTTGTTCCGAGCACGTATGTGACGTTGTAACCGTCCTGTGTTGCTCCCATTAGAGGACTGATGAGGTAGGGCGCGACACCTTCGTAGTTGCCCTGCATCTGAGTGGTAGCGTTTGCCCAGGGACCAACAAGAGCGATGTTTTTGACACTACTGGAAAGAGGCAGAGTGCCGTCGTTCTTCAAAAGGACGATACCCTCCGCTGCAGCCTGATACGCAAGTTGCTGAGCCTCAGGCGTGTTGACGTTGCTCCAGTTATACTTGCGATAAGGCTGCGATTCAACAGGGTCAAAGTAACCAAGACTAGTCGTGGGTGGAGGTATGTTACTGCTGGGACCAAGACACAAATTGGTATCCTTACCGAACAAGCGAGGAATATTGGCGGATTAGGGCAGTTCTCAGCTGCGCCTCCGTGATCAAAGATTCGTTATAGGCCGTTGGTAGCCATTCGCTGTAGAATGTACCACAGTCGATATCGGCACCAGCCGCCAAGGCGTCAGCGACAGCTTGCTGCGGTGTCGCAGTGTAATTGTGGGGATCGTAGATATTGTCTGGCAAATATATCAGGTATGCTCGTTTCGGTCAATCCTAGAAAGAACTCACCAATTGCATCGCAGTCAGAAGTAACCTTGGGCGTAGAGGGTCAGACGCTTCCTCACGTAATCAAAGTGAGGAACTTACCCAACGGTCTGATGCAAATCCCCAGAAGTCCCGCAAGATGTCTTGAAGGAGGTAGGTGTTCGCGCACGAGGGAACACCATTTACGGCATTATAACTACACCTATATTTCGAAATTTGTCAGCTAATCCTGCATCAAAACTCATCTCGGGTAACGTACATCCCAGCACCGACTTTGGCATCACGGTAGCAAGATTGAAAGGAGGGCAAGTAATACTCGCTCAAGTCTTGCGTGGTAATGACTGCATTGAAGCCGAGGCGGTCGTTGCCTTCCCAGTCCTCCAAGTCGTACCCCGCAAAGTGTTTGCACGTCGCAACAACTTGAAAGTACGGATGCGGGTCAAGGCCCCCTTGGAGGCCGATGACGAGATTATACACGTAGTTGGATAAATGAAAAGGATCTTCGCCTGGCGTTTCCTGCCCGCGTCCCCATCGGGGATCTTTAAATGGGTTAATATTCGGAGTCCAGAAATCGAGACCGGCGCGACCAAAGTTGTTGAACGCACGCCCCTCAGTCCCGATAATGCCACCAACTGACTGGATGAGTGGGTCGTCAAATGCGGCCGCCATAAGAATTGGTTGAGGAAACGAAGTAGCATAGCTGAACTTTCCGGATGTAGAAAAGTTTACCCCGCCGCTATTCGCAACCCCATGCTATGGTTAAACAAGTGGGCAATAGCTCTTACGATTTATCATTATGACTCACCAACGCTTCAGACCACCATTGGTAAGCTGGTAAACCCAGTCGGGGTACACCTAGAGAGGTGTTGACTGTGTTGTCGATCAACTCTGGTATAGTGAATAAGTCGATGAGTGCCGTTGCGCGAGTAACGGGGCCCGCAGAAGTGTCACACACAATGTTGCTGGAGAGTGGTGGAACAGTACAGTTGGGGAAACTGTAAGCCAAAACAGAGCTGACAACGAGTGCGGAAGTAAACAGAATTTGGTCGACACGCTTCGACGGCATTGGGTACGCATCGGCCAACCGTACGCGTCGTGCTTTATACTGCACTCGAATTCCTCAAGACGGTCGTTTCGCGGACCGCTCGATTAGGCTTCTCTTGTCTCGGATTAGAATCACCAGCAATCACTTACGGGAGTATGGCGAGACCCGGACGGAGTAACGCCCTGGCATCAGCTGACATGTCAAGTGATATGGTGACGTCAGCATCGTCCGAAATTTTTGAAAAGTCGCGTCGCATGAACATACGAATTGTAGGTTCCTGGAATAATAATCAACCTTTGGAATTGACGCGGATATACTCACGTTTTCCGCTCTGACACCGTGACAAAAACGGACTCACAAGATGGATAGAATCGCAAAAGAATGGAAACAAGCAAACACATATTCCCCTGAACTGGTGTGAGAAACCCTGATATGTGATCAAACAAGAGGCGCCTAACAGTCTGCAGGGACGTAGACATGCTATCGTAAACCCTTCAATGAAAAGATGAGACGACTAACGCGAACAAATGCTTGTATAAACCCGACAAATTCAATCCATTAGCATGCTAATAGACTAATTTATGGAGTCAGGTGGTTAAAATTGGATAATCACTCACTTGAAGCTGTTTCTCTTTGAATACATCAGCATCTGAGAAGGACGCGAAGCGGCAGGATCCTTCTTGTGCACGACGTTTCATCCTATTCGATGTGTATGGCGGTTCCGAACAAACAAGTCACATGATTCACATCTCTATATTGATCTCGGTAGCGCACAAGCCTAGTTCAATGGGCTCCATCTTTAATATGTTTGCACGCCCAGCCGGTCCATAAACCGTTCGTGCACGACGAAAAGAGTATGGCATAGACCAAGATAGAGTGCATGGTAGCATGCGAAAGGGGCTGCCAGCGGTGATGAAGAATTCACGAATTGCCAAGGAAGTGCTGGTTCCTCGTAGAAGATGGAAACGGGGCAGTGATGCGGTGAGTTGTTGCCGCAAAATGCCGTTTGCGTCCGCGCGGCTCGACTGTCGTGTACCTGTTCGGTTTGCACGAGGGAGACTAGCGAGGTGCAGTTGGCGTAATACAATCAACAGCAAACTCACATGAGCCAAGCTGCAAATGTCAACTCTGAATTGTCCTGAAAAAGTTTTGCGTAGGGCAGATCCACTGACAGCAAGTTGACTGCTACTCCCGCTACGTCACCTATAGGTACTCCCAAGAATCGTCCTCGCCACCGACTAGAGCGAATCGAGAGTTATTCGGAGGACCTTTCTCATCAACCAAACCCCGAGCAACCTCAGAATACGTTCTCTTGAAACTCAGAGAATCCAGTTGCTCCCATTCACTTATCTCCCAAAGATGTCCCAGGTCTGGTTCTTCCTCCAGAACGGGGACTACCCTGGGAACTCTTATAACTTCGAAATCATTGAAGCCAGATCTCGCTGCAATTGGATGCGTGATGAGAACAACTTCAGTGTGTGGGGCCATAAGCCATACCTTTGCCAGCTTTCTTTGTCACTTCCCGTTGCGCGACGTCAAGAAGCGACGACAGGGTCGTATGTGGTCTCCCCGACGGTATCTGGTGTGGTACGTCGTCCCGAGACTGCAATGCCCAGATCCCGCAGTCGCATTCTTCCTCATCATGGGAGACCGATTTTTCGTCGAATAAAATCTGGGCCCCATCCCAGTCCCATCCGGGGTCGTATGTCAAAGGAGGCCTGTCCAATCGTCTGCGCCTCGGCTTCCCCGACTACCAGCGTGATGCATGAGTGTCTGTCTTCACATTCGTGGCGGATACGTACCTGTGATCTCACCCACACCGTCTTTTCAACTCGAGCACCCCATGGCACTGGAGTGTGGCTTCTCCTGAGCGTCGCCATGCTAACTAGTAAACAGGAAGAGTGGATGAACTTGAAACTTTGACTGCTGAATGTCTTGGTTGCCCTTTGTTACATTTTATACACAGCTTGAACGAGGCTTGCGAGTCAGCCACGGTGCCGAGTCAACCTGCGTCAAAGGTCTCACTGACGCAATTCGACGCTACCGTAGGATGAGTCGTTTATTGGCCCCGAACTTCTTGAAGGCGGCGAAACGTGACTCACAGACCCTTGCCAGGAACTCCACTCCAATAATAAAACGATACTGCGGCGACATTCGAATTGTGACTTGCATTGCCTGGTAGTTTTCCAGCGGCTGGCAGGCAGTTCGGGGTGGGATGAAGGCCCAGCTGGTGGTTTCGGTCGTAGTCGACTCCGCTGTGCAAAATGTGACCGAAATGGTTTCTGGACCTCCCATGTGACTGGCTCCGAAGAGACGGATAATCATCCACTGTGTACAGTTCTCATTACAACGATGGCGGTCGAAACTACGGGCACGGTCGACTTCAAAGTTGGCGACGAGACCTATCAGACATGGTACAAAGTTGTCGGTGATCTCCAGTCCGGTCTCGTCCCCCTCGTCCTCCTCCATGGCGGACCGGGCATGTCCCACCACTACATGCTCTCCCACACCGAGCTCCATGCCACCCACGGCATCCCCGTCATCTTCTACGACCAGATCGGCATAGGCGCGTCCACCCATCTGCCTCACAAACCAAAGGCGTTTTGGACGGTCGAGCTCTTCAAGGACGAGCTCGATAACCTCCTCAGGCGGCTTGCGGTCGAGGGCAAGTTCGATCTGCTCGGACAGTCGTGGGGCGGTATGCTCGCGGCGGACTATGTGTCCTCGCGCCATCCAAAGGGACTCCGCCGTCTCATCATTGCGAATGCCCCTCCTTCCGAGACACTCTGGGAAGAGAGCATGCTCCAATACCTGAGCAGGTTCCCACAGGAATATCAGGACATGGTCCGGAAGCACGAGAGGGAGGGCACGACGTCGTCGAAAGAGTATCAGGACGCGTTACAGATCTTCTATGAGAAGCACACCTGCCAAGTCATTCCTTGGCCAGAGGAATTGGTAGTTTCATTCAAGGCAATGGAAGAGGACCCTACGGTGTATGCGACGATGTGAGCTCTCGGAACCCCCCTCAGTGACACGAATACCCTCGCTGACTCGCAAACTTTCACTAGGCTGGGCACTTCCGAGTTCAACACAACAGGGACGTTGAAGACCTGGTCTGTCATCGACCGTCTCCACACCATCGCTTGCCCCACGCTCGTCGTGAATGGCGCAGAAGAGGGCGCACAGGACTTTGTCATTGCCCCCTTCATCGAGAGAATTCCCAAGGTAAAATGGGTCAAGTTTGCAAAGAGTCACTGCCCTTTCTGGGAAGACAGAGAGTACTATTTCGAAACGATCGGGAACTTCCTGTCGGCTTGAGGCTTTGTCTTGTGTACGCTTAATCGGATCAGCAGAAGGGCAAAAATATCCTGTGGCATGTGCTCCCAACGCCTTGCCGTCTTGAACGCAAGTCATCTGTACCCGAAAAGTGGCCGCCCATACTGTAGTAAAAGCTTTCACGGGACCTTTCTTCTCGTTCGCTGACAAATCATGTGACAGGTCATCACACCCCTGAGACCGGAGCCGCACACCAAAAAAAGTACGCCCCCCAATCATGCCATATCCCTCTTGCCGTGTGATACATGACGCCCCTTCCGTAGCATGCGTTCCTGCTCTTGCTAACAATCTCCTGGAGCTCTCCCACTCATATTTCTTTTGCGGTGTATCATTGCTTTGCATGGTTTCGTGGCGATACAGCCAGAGTTTCTGGATGTCGATCCGACCTGGCGACTCGAGGCCTCTCGTGCAACATCGATTTTGAGTTCGAAAGTGGCCTCGCATGTCAAAGGAACTTCAAAACTCCCCTGCCGATGATAGCTAATCCCGACCTGACGGAAAACATCTACTTCTTACATAGGCCCACTACACCAGCAAGTGACAAGAGAGGCGACCCCTAATAATACAAAACACACAACGTACAGACCCCGTTTAGTTCTTCGCAGCACTCTCAGCTACTTTCTGTTTGATAACATCGACGACCGCGGGCTCGGCAAGGGTGCTAAGATCGCCTAGCTGGTCGCCCTCACCAGCAACGATCTTACGCATAATACGACGCATAATCTGAAGTTATTCAATAATTGCCAAATGATATGAAATTATAATCGCGGACCTTGCCAGAGCGCGTTTTGGGAAGATCACTGACGATGATAACTTTTTTGGGTGCGGCGAAAGGCCCGATTACTTTCCGGACTTGTAGTACAAGTTCCTTCGATAAAGCGGCCTCATTGTTCGGATCATATGCGAATTCCCTAAGTACAGGCTGAGTTAGACAGACGCCGTTGTAGTTGTAGTTGAAATCGGCTTACGGTTTCAGAGTGACGAAAGCATATACGGCTTGACCGGTCAATTCATCAGCAGTCCCGATGACTACAAGTGGTCAGCTACGCATGAGCCCATGGCAAGACTAGGTACAGACCAGCAGTCTCAGCGACACCCTTGTGTAGAATGAGCGCAGATTCAATCTCAGCCGTGGAGAGGCGGTGTCCAGAAACATTGATAACATCTATTTTCAACATTGTTGGAATGTGAATCACACGTGACCAAGAGGAGGATCTCACCATCAACACGGCCCTTGATCCAAATATAACCATGTTCGTCGCGGGCAGCGCCGTCACCGGTATAGAATACTCCAGGGTATGGCTGATCGAAAATTGCTTGTCAACACGCAACCGGGTTTCTGGATAATAAACATACCTTCATGTACGTTTCGAGGTATCTGTTGTGGTCATTCCAGACCGTACGTGCAATTGAGGGCCATGGGCGCTTAAGAACAAGAACACCTTCGACATCGTTTCCTACTAGCTCCTACAGGTGGGCGAATGAGCGATGAGTCAAAAGAAAATACAAACAATGACTTGCCTCGCCGGTCACAGGATCGAGGATGGCCGGCTCAATTCCGAAGAATGGAACGGTCGCCGAACCTGCCTTAGTCTCGATAGCTCCAGGGAATGGTGTAATTACAATAGATCCAGTTTCCGTCTGCCAGAAGGTATCGACGATTGCGCATTGTCTGCGGCCGACGTGATCGTTGTACCAATGCCAAGCTTCGGGATTGATCGGTTCTCCGACTGACCCCAATACACGAAGGCTGCTGAGGTCGTGGCCCTCAACATGCTGCGCGCCGAGTCGACGAAGGAGACGAATAGCCGTGGGAGCGGAATAGAATTGGGTAAGTTTGTGCTTCTGCACGGTCTCCCAGTAACGAGAAGGCGTAGGGTATACGGGCGTGGACTCGAACACGGTTGTTGTGACACCGTTTGCAAGAGGCCCATAAACGATGTAAGTGTGACCAGTGATCCAGCCGATATCAGCCATGCAAGCAAACTTATCATCTGGGTGGAGATCAAAGACATATTTGACGGTCAGAGCAGCACCGAGCAAGTATCCGCCCGTGGTGTGAACAACTCCTTTGGGTTTTCCGGTTGAACCGGAGGTCTGCGACAAAATGACTTAGTATAGACAGTAAGAGGCGGTGCATGTGCTCACGTAGAGAATGAATAACGGATCTTCTGCGGCCATAATTTCGGGTGGGCAGTAATTGGATACTTTAGCTGTTTCTTCGTGCCACCACAAATCACGCCCCAGCGTCCAAGGAACTGTAGTACCAGTGCGCTTGAGTACCAAAACGTGCTCGACACAAGGGCACTCTTTGAGGGCGGCGTCTACTATTGCTTTGGTGGCAATGGCTTTCCCACCTCGACGGCCTTCATCACTCGTAAGGAGAACGCGAGACTTGCAGTCGAGAATACGATCACGAAGGGATTCTGAACTAAAACCGGCAAAGACGACGGAGTGAATGGCGCCAATGCGGGCGCAGGCAAGGAAAGCAGCCACGGCTTGCCAAGTCATGGGCAGGTATACAGAGACAGTATCTCCTTTCTTGACGCCAAGACGCTTGAGCACGTTTGCAATTGAGCAGACCTCGCGTAGAAGCTCAGCATATGTGATAAGACGACCTTCCCCTGGCTCATCGGCCTCATAAATGATGGCTGTCTGTAGGAATCAAGGATGAAGTTATCACCAATTAGCACTATGGGTGGTAACATACCCTATCAGGGTACTTGTGTGCCCATCGATCGACACAGTTGTAGGAGGCATTCAGGGCGCCTTCCGGGAACCAGATAACGTCTCCAGTTTCGAATCCCCCAGCTCTGACACTGTGGAAGGGGCGATGCCAGTGCAATGTTTCTCTTGCAACCTAGAAACTCTAAGCTTAATGTCCAACGCAGCTAGATCATCGGCGGCTCAAACCTTAGTCCACCATTCGTCGGAGTCCTCAGCGACGGTCAGCGCATGAGCAGCTCTGTATGCATCGATATCGGGGCCTAGATGGGGGGTCTTTGGGCCGTTCTTGAGACGGGGAGCAACAGGGTGGATTTGAACGGGTTCAGGAGACTCAGCCATTGACGGGGGAGGCGAGCGATAGTTTGACAGGTTCGTCTTTGTTCGGCTTATATTGCGAATGCCGCAGCCCCACACTACCCCTTTTGGAGCATTACACCGCCACCGTCGATGGCCGTTGGTGTGCCGAAGACAATCATTGAATGCGAGAGGTTCTAGCTGGCAATATGAGCCGAATATGTGAACGAGGTAAGGCAAGAAACGTATTGATCAGAATTGATCAGGACGCCTAAACGCGGAGACAGTGCGGTTTATAGGGAGAAAGAACGGGCGAGATCACGCCGCTGCCGTCGTCGGGCCAGGACTTATCGATATCGATCGCACGGCTATGCCGAGTCGACGTAACTCAGCTTGCAGGCTGCGGCCAGAACGGGAGGAGATTAACCCGAAGTCGCCTTGAGAATGCTCTTTGGGCCGTGGCCCACCGCTGTTGGCGTGCCGGGACAAGGGCTCGGAGCTGAAACATCTGGCACCGGTTCAAGCGTACCTTAATACTCAAACCGTCCGCATAAATATCCGCTGCAGGGTGGAAAGTTGATAGCCCCTGGCGCATGTCCGGCCGCAACGGGTCAAAGCATACGCACGCCAAACCCTCGTGCCGTGCAGTCTGAATTATCAATGACAGGTTTGGAAACATCCTACACACTTACTACTTAGGTCCCTACAAGGTCACTTCCCCAGTATACACTCGTACTCGGTGGGGATTCGCGAGAGCACTTCGGAGGGGGGATGTCGATTATCACGGTAGTAGGCCATTACACTTTCTAATGATCACTTCTTCAAGGCAGGCCCGGGTCCATAGACGTCCGCTATGATAACCTGAACCACCAACATTCCTGTTCAGAACGGACGTGGCCCAGTCAGCCAGTGGATGGACTGCACTGAGACTCTCGCCATTTTGAGTTCCCGACACGCCGTGGACTGCCAGTGTCTGCCGAACCCGCCGAGGAGTCGGCTCAAAAATCACTTCCCTCTACACATGGCAGTTTGATGATCAGGCGGAGTTTATGCGGTTGCCTCTGCTATCGACAAAGGCGTGGCAAGATCTGATCATGGACTCTCCTGCCAATTGGCTCAGCTTGGGTAATGTAAGGTTTCAGCCTTTCCCTACCTGGCGTCGACAACTTGTGCACAGCGGGGGATTGCTACGTGACTTGCTGATATCGATCAAAGCAGCTAATGGTTTTACAGCAGCCTAGATGGACATTGTAGGGAATTTTTTGCCATCAACCAATGCAGCATGAGCTGACATGGCATCTCCGACTAAAAATGTTCACTCGGCGCTCTGTGATGCACTCTGTCCGCGCGGAATTTTTCAGGGATGGTGCAATTCAGCAAGTAAATAGTACATAATGCTCCTGATGCGAGACTCGTAAGTTGCGGCCGTGTTCTGTTGGCGAAGAGTTTGGGCCGACGCCGGCAGCTGCCGTTGACTGATCAGATTGAATTTCCAAGTCAGAACTCCAATCGTGGAAGTCACTGGCATGGCACACAATACTAGTAATTTACTACAGTGCTTGAAGGTTGAGAATAGTCAATTTGGTTCGTTCATGGTACGTCGTCATTTGAAGCCTGCTCAGACGGTCGTGTGATGTCACCGCAACTACGGACGGTGTGTGACACCTTCTCGATCTCGAAAATTCCCCAAACAGCCTTCGAATATTATTACATATACTAATTGCGAACGCCGTCAACTCCGAGGAGCCCCTTCATCTCACCATCCGTCGTGTTTGCAGCATGTGCGTTTTCTTTCCCTTGACGTTAATCTAGCTAGGCATGCGCATGCAGTGACTACGCCATAGCGTCGACAATATATTGACAGGTAGCAGCAGCGTGTCAGGAACATTGGCGAGTTATGGCACTACACCCTGAGACGACAGGGTCAAGCTCCATTGGGACATATAATCTACAACAAGCCCTGTCGCCAGTTCGGGCGTGGGTCCGAGTTCCCTGGATGTGCTTGACTTTGAATTCCTCCTTCGCCTTCCTCTTTACCTGACTGGAGGTTGGACAGCATGCAGCCAAACTTTTGGACAGGACTGTTAGCGTCCTTGGCTCTCGCGTCTTTTGCCAGGGCAGACTACTATATTGACGATCAAAACTTTACTTCTCTCGTTTACTCAGAAAATCCAGGAGGCGCGAAATGGAGGCCCTACCACGAGGGCGGTGAAACACTTTCCATCACGCTTTCCGACAGTTCTACGATGACTGTTGATGCATCCCAATGTTTTAATAATACATTGTGAGTTTCTGGCTCATCGTGAACCGATTCGAACTAAGAGCCACGTAGTACTCGTGAGTATCCTGAGTGTTCAGGAAATCACAAACTTATTGTGGCTCGCAGATTCGAATTGCATGGCTGCCGATAATTGCCAGGTGCAAATTCCGTTTACTGGTAAGTGCAGTAGCGGTAATGGCTCACAAGGTTGACGATACCTCGCAGGGTCTGGCATTACCGTATATGTTCTTCAAGCCGGCGCAAAGGGAATCAACGCAAGCATCACGGTTGATGAAGGATTACCGCAATACAATGCTCTCCCTGCTCCCCCAGGACCAAATTTCTACATTCCAAACGTCACTCTTTTCAGCATTCAAGGGATTACTACTGGAAACCACACAGCAGTCATGACCTCGCAACTATGGGACAGCGAAACCAGCGAGATCCTGTTTGATTATGCGGCGATTAACCAGACGGTCATTTCACTTGCAACAGGCACTGCAGCGCCATCTGCATCAACACCGAGTCCCACAGCATCGGCTTCCAACTCGAGGTATGCGACTCCAGGTTTGTCCTAGTGTGGTGTTCAAAAGTTTGGTACTAGGGCAAATGTTGGTATCATAGTCGGGGGTGCCATAGGCGGGCTAGCAGTGCTCATTGCAATTGCAGTTGCAACATTCTGCCTCTGCCACAAGCGCCCCCGAGAAATACCGAGCGTAGACCTGGATGAAGATCCGAAGATAGTACCTTTCCCGGTGGAGTCAGACTATCATTACGAGCCAGAGCAATATGCGGATGTCTCAGACCTTCAGACGACCGACCGCCCCATGACTGGCTCTACCTGTGGACACCCGCCACCTCACCCGAAGGGCTCAATGTTGTCTCTCAGCGAGAAGGCACGATTGAGTGTCGGGAACACGAGCACGTGCCATATCGCCAGTGCCAATACCTCATCCCCTGGTTCCCGGCCTGGCTCTTTCTACCCATACTCCCCTGCTGTCTCTGAAGTATCCCACCCTCTGATACAGCAGACATATCCGATGTTCACGGTCGACCAGGCTGACTTCGTGAATAGCCTGTACGCCAACAACATACCAGCTGAGGTGATCGCGCGTGTCATAGAGAGAATGATAGCTGGAGAAAAACAGCCTGTGGTCGATATGCAGGAATCCTTTCCTCCCCCTAATTATTGGCGATGAGTAGAGAACTGTCTCGTCTTGGGGAGCTTTTTCCGTACAGTATGGTCTGCTATTTTTTTCGAGACACCATAGCTCAGTGGGGAGACTTGCATTTGGTTCATCTTCATATTTGTCGCATAGCACATCCTGGAATGTAGGCATAACAAAATAGAAATTCCAAGAGTGCCCAGATCGGCGCGTCCCATTACTAGGTGTGCGGTCATATATTACGTAATAAAAGCCCTCGTCGCGCATGTCCGACTACTGGTCACTTTGCAACTGCTCAGAAAGTACTCGATGTTTGGCGCAGTGCAACGGTATGTACATGAGCACCGGCGGGGGTTCATACAGTCCGCCACATTTTTATGTGGCTCCTATGCCATTAGCGCGTATGTTGGCGAGAGACTAGAGGAAACGAAGGACAGGATGCTCAGAAACAAGCTTGCTAGGGATAGGTGTGTCATGTTCGTCCTCGGTGTCCTCACCATCTCACTTGCCTAGTCTTCGGCGCCGCTTCCAATCAACCCATGATGATGTCTGCTTCACGATAATGGCCCTCATACCTACCCTCGCTGCCCAGGTGCTTGAAGACATGGACGTCGAGGCTCTCACGAATGAGCTACAGTCTGTCTCGCGTGCCTCCCGCTCTCGTACCCTTCACTCGTCACAAAATCAACCGCGGTCACCATCTTTGTCTGGAATGAGCTCGGTCTCCGATGTGTATTCGGAAGCAGGCTCCGTTTCCGTTTCCTCCTGTTCTGGGTCCGTTTTGGATGTAGATCAGGCCTCAGTGACTTCTGGTAGCTGGATTGAACACGTGTCAGCTTCTCAAACCCCCCTCGCTCGACCAGACATCCCCGCACGGCTCTCAGACTCTATCACATCGGCGAGCTCCTCCGTCAGCAACAGCATGGCAAACTCTGTAGCCTCCACGAGTTCGCGAACGAAGGCTCAACTATGGAATGAAGTCAAAATACTCGGTACGTTTGTTTTCTTCCCCAATGGCCATGCCCGACTGATTCCGCTCAAGCGCTAACGCGCACGCTGACAACGCTGTACACGATCACTCTGCTCTCTCTCTTCTCAGCGGTTCAACTCAATCTTCTTGGTCGTAGTCGCTACATCGATTCTGTCAGGGCTTCTGATCGAGCCGAACGCGCACGAGATGACGTACCCCACTTCTCTTTGACCGAGGTCCTCGTTAGAGAAGCCATAGGCAAGCTTATGAGCGCGGAAGCAATCTGGCCTGCCTGGATTTTCGGCGAAAACGATGGTGGTTTTGAAGAAGATGAGGCACTCGACACAATTCCTGAAGAGACAGAGCTGCGCTTCCGCACGCTGTCCTGGTGGATGTTACATGTGGGTTGGAAGGATGTTGCCGCGAGGGTACGGAACGGCGTGGAAATTGTGTTTGACGAGTGAGTAACTTGCCTATCCA
>JBBPKK010000128.1:0-49780 GCA_038089215.1 Tylopilus vinaceipallidus
CGACCGAGATGGCGATCAGCGTCGGCCTGCAAGCCAAAGCGCGGAGCGTCACCGGTGTCGAGGGCTGGCCCTTCCGGGCCGTCGCGGACGCGATGGAGGTCATCCCGCGCACGCTCGTGCAAAATAGCGGCGGGAACGCGATCCGCGTGCTCACCGAACTTCGGGCCAAGCACGCGCTCGGCCAGCATGCGTGGGGTGTCGATGGGGAGACAGGCAGGATCGTGGACATGAAAGCGTACGGGCTATACGAGAGCGCGAGCGTCAAGGTGCGCTTATACCATCGCGCATTTACTGAAGTTTTCTGACGGTGGGCGGTAGATTCAAATACTCAAAACTGCCATCGAGGTAGGCAACGCCTGCATGCTCCATTGTTTGCTAATAACTCTCCCAAGGCCGCTCGTATGCTGCTTCGCGTTGATGACGTCGTACAAGCCACGCGTAAAGAAAAGGAACAGCAGGGACCTCCACCAGAAGAAATGGCTGAATAAGCCAAATCAAAACTATTCCACACACGATGTTAGATGATGCGAAATCCATGTGTACAAGCCACGATAGCGATCGAAAAAGTAAATACCACGCCGTTGTTAACCGTCCCCAACCTTCCTGGGTCAACATTTAATGAAGTTTCCTACAATCAGGCTCGGAATTCCCCACTTATCTCGTCGGATCGTAAACGAAAAGCAGCAGTTCACGAAACCTTCTTCACTCGGCGCATCCTCGCCCCCGAATTTCTTACGGTCGGACGTGGTGTTGATGAGCGGCTTGTAGCGCAGCACGCACGACCTGAGCGCCGCCTTTTGGGTCGAGTCGAACGCGACGTGGCCATATTTCTGCTTGAGTGAGACCCACCATATCATGTCCGACGCGGTTCAACATATCCCGGCACAGCGCAAGTTCGAATTGATGGTATGCCCTGAGCTGCTGAGCATACCCAGGAATGTATTTCAGCCATGGAATAACATCTACGAGATATTGTCCTGGTTGCACAGCAGACTGGAAATCGACCACCACCTTGCGGATGCGGACCACCTCGGGATCATCGTTGCTCGTCGGCGTCGTCTTACCATATGTGATGCGCGACCGCATATCTTTCATGCCACGGGAGTCTGGTATAACTGGTCCGTTCGGAGCGGCACAAGTTTCTTTTTGCCCGCTGGCAATGCTGCCATAAATCGAGCTCCCTCCCACAAGTCCCTCGCGCTGAACCATCGCCAATTATTTGTTTGATACCCCACGTTCATTTGAGCCATGCTGGGGCCCACGTAACCATCGGGCGCGAGTCAGAGCCGAGCCGTGATAGCGAAGCTCGCATGCTACCCATCAGACCCACAACACTACACGGGTGAGTCCGAGGCGGCCAAGAAACTGGCGACGCATTCCACTTGGCTGTTTGCATTCACCCGCCTGACTCGGGTGTGTTCCAGGTGGCGGCTGGCACGGACAGTGAAACGCACCGCCAATGCTTCCGGCAACCTGCTGTGGCCGCTTATCTCCAGAAGGCCACAGCTCTACCACATGAATGGCGTCGGTCCACAGCACTCTTCGTTGAGGCCTTGCCAACTGTGGCATGCGCGCCACCGTCACAACCGGCGAGGCCCACGCCTGTCTATGTGGGGCCGAATGGTTTGTCGTCGTCGTCCGTGGTCGTGACGCTCACCACCCGCGCTCGTACCGTGTCCGGTCTCGGCAGTCGCGTGCTGCTTGTGTGATCCCATCACCCATCGGTCAAGCCCAGGGCCTGACACACACGTGGTGCGCCTCTCGCCAGCGCGGTCCATACCCGATGCACACCCCACGCCCCGCCTCACGCCCCGGTGTGCGCTCGCTGGCAGGCAATGCCGGCGCGCGTGTCCAGTCGGCCAACCAGGACCGCCCGACGCGCGCATGCTGTCGGCCGCACGCATGCGTCTTGACCTCCGATGTGGCTGCACCCAGGCCGCGACGTGGTTGCAAGACGCATCGCAGACAGCCCCACGGAGCACGGTCGCACCACCCATCCCGACCGCGGGTGTCGTCGCCGCCGTCCTCTCTCGGCTGTCCTTCCTCTCCTCTGCAAGTGTCAGGTGCGTGCCTTTTGATGTCTTTTTCAGGATAGTTGCTGCAAGGTGGTGATTCAAGTCGCCCTGAATACCATGGATGGTCAGGACGTCATGTTGTGCTCGATCGGCATGACGCCAGTTCTTGCAGCACGCACCCGATCGCTGTGGGGCTCGGTGGAAATACCGTACCAGGTGCAGAAGAAATAGGGGTATCATCGCGTGTCACCACCGCGTGGTGATACTCGGTGGCAACGCACATATGTAGTGACCCAACTCGACTCGTTCCATGTCATCGTAGATGGTACGCCGGCTGTCACCCGAGCCATGCGTGGGTAACGGGAAACAACCATGGTGGAAACACCTTGGCTGCCCTCCCCGTGTGCCCCGGTAGCAAAATCGACCGGGATGCGTTGACCTCGTTCGAAAACAAGATATGTGGTGGGCAAGTTGACATTACCATCCAGGTATGACCATTTCCTTTGCAGCAAAGCGTCGCACCTCGTACTGCATGTCGCTGGTCCAACTAGCACTCCGATATGCGCTAGTGGAGACTGGGGTAGGCGCATCACACGTACTGATGACTCGTATAACCACGACGCCGAGGTTGTCGTGGCCTGCGATTAGATCGTTCCTGCCATGCCAAAGAAATCTCCGAGCCAGGAAGAAACGGTACCGCGTCACTCGTCGTCCGGTCTAGCAAGCGGCCCGGGTGGCCTTTTCCGACGGTCGACAACGGAGTCTTGTCTCTATCCGTGAACCGAGCCGACACCAGCGGAGCGCCATGCCACACAGACGTAATGCTGAGATGAACAAAAAAAAAAAGAGTCATTGACACAACGCAGCACATCAATTCTCGCCCCTCCCGAGCTTGTCCAGCGCCCGCGCACCCTGCTCGTCCCACTCCTCGCGCGATATCCAGAAATCGTTGCGGTTCTTCATGATGTCCGCGAGCACGGCCCCGCCGAGGAAGACCATGTGCTTTCGACGCGGCGGGTCTTCGATCCGGATTTTGAATTTCTGACATGCGTCGGGCGGTCAGCCGTGTTTCTGCCACGTGGAACAGACTCACGTTCAGCCGCGAGGGGTCCCCATGGAGCACCTGTGTCAGGTAGAGTTGCTTCATCTCCTTTTCGAGGCGGCTCGGGAGGCCGGGGTACATGCTGGAGCCACCCGAGAGGACGATGTGTTTGTAGAGCTCCGAGCGGATGTCCAAAGCCGCGGCTTGGATCGTTTGGAAGAGCATCTCTGCGTGCCAACAGTTCAGCGTGTAGACCATGACGAGAGGTCAGCACGGCGCGCAGGACGCACCTGCGACACCCGGCTGGTCGAGGTCGACCAGGTGGGGTTGGAACATGCACTCTGGCGCTTCAAACCGTTCCGATCCGACTTTGATCATCCGCCCATCTGGAAGCTGATGCATACATGAGCCAATGGGCCAAATGGCAGTCAACGCCGTACCGTATAGCTTTCGACGAGGACCGTGGTCTCTTCTGCCAGCTTTTGATCGAGCTCGAGGTCGTAGCTGCGAGGGGATGGCATGGCACTGTACAGGGGAGCGAGGCCAGCTTACCTGACATAACACAGTTTCTCCTTGATCTCCCGCACGGTTTCGAAATCGGCGGTACGGTTGAAGGCGTAGCCGCGCATGAGCAGCAGTTTGATCAAGTACCGCGTGACGTCTCGGCCGGCGATGTCGAGGCGGCGGGTGAGATGTGGGATCGAATACCCCGAGTAGACGGGTATGATGTGCGTCACACCATCGCCCGAGTCGACGACGACGCCCGTTGTCAGACCTGCCCGAAACGATGATCCCTCGCATGTGATCGCGCGCGGCCGCCACGCACCTTGCGCATAGAGGGTCAGCACGGCCTGAATGGCGACGTACACGCCCTGGAACCCGTACTCCTCAAACATGACCTGCACCATCCGCTGCCGGTTCGTCTTGGGGTTCATCGGGGGCTCGGTGAGGAGCACCTTGCGCCCGCGGGGGTCGACCTTGAGCTTCTCGTCAAAGGTGTAGTTCCAGAGGTGGCGCATTTCCTCCCAGTTGCGGACGATGCCGTGCTCCATCGGCTGTGTGACTTGGAGGTAGGTGCGGTTCTCCGCGGCCTCGTCGCCGACCATGATGTCCTTGATCACGGCCGAGCCCACGCGCTCTTCGGCGCGGAGGATGGGGCGGCCGACGATGGAGGGGAAGACTGTGATCGGACGATCAGACGCGTCGTGGGGGGCGGACGGACGGCGCACCGTGTTCTGGGAAGTTGGAGCCGGCGTAGCCGACCTTGACGAACTGCGGGGGCGGTGCTGGTCGGTGTCTGGGAAGAATGGGGCACGCGGGGTACTCACGCCCGTTCCGTTGTCGACGACGAGAGGGGCATCTGGGTCCATGTTGCGGTGGGATGGGACGGTCGTGGCGTGTCGCAGCAGCGATAGGATATGTTTGCGTTGCTTTGGCTTAGTCTACACAGCTCTAATACAGGATCCCGCCATCTATCGCCTACATTCCGATGCATGCGATCATCAGTGACAGCACGCCAATCACGCCAGCCAACACGGTGCCCTGGGCGGTGCCGTCGTCCGTGCTCGCGCCCGAGCTGGCAGTCGACGAGACCGTGGACGTCGGGACGTAAACTGGCGGGGAGCTCGCGCTGGGCAACGACGGGGAGGGCAAGAAGGAAGACGTTGCACTGCCGAGCGACGATCGACGCCCGGGTCAATATTGGAACGGGACGTCGGCAGGCGTCGTACCTAGCATTGGCGACGGTGAGGGTGATTGATTCGACATCGAACCGGGTGGGCACGTCTTGTGGGAGAAATGTGATGCCCAGCGTCGTCACTTGCGTTTCAGGGATGTCCACTGCGACGATGAGGCTGATCGAGGTGTTGACCTGTGTCGTTATGGAGACATCGGTGGGCTCCGCGGTCAGGGTGAGATTGACGGTGGCATTCGAGAAGGAAGTGGTGGTGAGATACACGGTAGAAGCTGATCGAGGCGTCAGAGCTCGACGGCGCTGCGGCCGAGTGAGGAGATTACCCATGAAATTAAGAAACATTTGTGGTATAACATTGTCCGCTTGGGGTATAGGGCCCTCGGTGTAGACCACGGTCGTCCCGGGCACAGTGCTGTTAGATATTTGCCTGGGGGACGGCGGTGAGCGACACGCGTGGAAGACGGCGGAAGGGCTACCATGGGCTCGTGCAGCCTGTGTCCGCGGATGTGCAGAGCGGGGGGTTGTATATGATGTCCGAGTCGGTGCTCAGGAGGACGACGTTTTGCTGGGCCAGGGCGGGGAGGAGGAGGGCGAGGAGGAGACAGGGCCGGGAGAGGGAGTCTGGCATGGTCGGGGGCTGCCTGTGTGATGTCCGCTCATCTGCCTGGGGAGACCGGGACAGGCAGGGATCTGCTTAGTCAGCAGGGCTGTGCGAGGCTGGCCGTCTTTTTGCCCGCGCTGGTTTGTCGTCCGCCATCGCAGAGGACCCGCCGCTCGTTCGTCATTCGCTCTTTACCTTCGTTTTAAAGTATGCTCGATCCCCGCCACTTTGTCTACAAACGCGCCCACCACGCCCGCGCCAACAGCCCCGTCCTCGGCGTCGGGGGCAGCGACAGCGACAACGCCCCCGGCTCCACCCCAGCCACCCAGGTCTTCTCGGTCTCCCCTGTGTCCCCTGTGTCCCCGGCGTCCCCCTCTCCCCGTGGGCCCCTTCTCACCAGTCTCCTTCCCAGCCTGACCAGACCCTTTCATAGCCCCAAGCCCGGACCCTGTCGAGCCGCTCACGGCCCCCGCCCCATCCCCGAAGACGTCCGACCCCGCCGTGGTTTCCTTGCCTGCCCCTTCGACCCCGGCCTCTCAAACTATGCCTTCCGCGTCATCTTTGGCTGCCCCTTCGTCCTCGGCATCTTCAGCTTCATCCTCCAGTGCTTCCTCTGCCTCCGCCAAAACGTCGTCGGCGGCTGCTACACCGCTGGTCGCAGCCGTGAGCAGTGTCCCTGCGCCTTGCCATGCATCTCGTCTAACTTTCTCTAGCCGGTAACCACCGCCTATTCGCCTCTCACCACCCATGTCAACAGCATCTCCTTCACCTCGTCCGCTGCCGCCACCCCCTCCACGACCTCCACCTCTGGCACTTCTGGTGGGACCAACACAACTGTCATCGTGGGTGCCATCGCTGGCACACTCGCTGGTATCGCTGTCCTCGGTTTCCTCCTCATGTGGTGCATGGTATGCTTCTCACGCCCGCCCATCAATTCTCCTCTTACTGGGCATGTTATCAGCGCCGTCAGCGAAGCCGTGATGCCGACGACGACTTCGACGCCCAGGCCTTCAAGCGCCAGTCCGCCATCCTCGTCGACGACCCTACCGAGCCCCCGCGGTCCTACAACCCTCGTCCACCTACCATGATCGAGCACCACAACGCTTCTCCGGCCCTTGCCTCGCAGGCAGGATATGGCGGTCAGAATTTCTACGGTAATTACGGGGGGTACGGTCAACAGGCTCCTCTTGACATGACTCAGCCCGCCGGTTCCCCTCCACAGGCTTATGGAGCACCTCCGATGGGCTACGCTGGTTACGATGACCCTCAACTCGCGCGACAACCCTCTAACCCGGGATACCCTGATTACACCACACTCGCCAGACAACCTTCGGATGCGCAGTACCTCACACGCCAGCCAAGCTCTGGTGCCGCATATGTCCCCGTCACTGCGCCTCCCGCCTCGCTCGACGCGAACGCGAGCTATGTGGATCTCAATCGCTCTAGTGTTTCTCCCTACCAGGCTGCCCAATATGCTGCCATCTCGCGCCAGCTCGGTGCCCCTAACCCCAACGAACTTGCTCGTCCGGTCTCGCAGGGTTTGCCCGAGGGCCTTCTGCCGAGTCCATTCGACGACCCTACCGAACCGGCCCCTGCTGCTTCTGTGTCGAGTGGTGCCACTGCGTCTGGCCAGGTGACCGCCGCACCACAAGCGCATGGAAACGCTGCCGGTGCACACCAGCGACCAACCACCGTATATGAAGAGGGCGACGCCTACGGCGGAATTTAAGCACTTTCCGCGTCGTTATTTATGTGTGTTTTGGTGGTGCTCTAACACCGTTCTGAGCCCCGTACAGTTTCCCCCGAACTACTTGTCATTGTATTATCCTTGAACGTTATCCTCGCCGACAATTGCCTTGGCACGTGTGCATACTGGTTTCTGCCGTTCTGCTGCGACGCCAGACTGGTCTGCTTTGTCGCGTTTCTTCACCCTTTCATTCCCTTTTTTCCCTTTCTGCGAGCTGTCCTCGTTGTTCCGACTACCTCCCCTCCACCGTTGCCATGAAGACTACCTTACCTGACAGCGATGGCGCTCTTACCCTGTGAAAGACCTCGTCATACCCCGGATGTGCTTTTACTCGACCGGCCAACGAGCCTCATCTCGTCGATACCTTTTTACCCTGCATGTTTTTTTTTTCTTGCGCACGTATTTAATCCGTCGGCTTTGTTTGCTTCTCTTTTTGTCACGTCCTTCTTGATTGCTTGTCTGGGGTTTCCGTCCTGCTTTTTCTTGACCTGCGCTGTAGACAGACCAAAGGTTTATCTTAGGCCGACTGCATTCTCTTGGTATATACGTGAATCGACACACGGTGCATGGCAGTCTTGTTTGCAGGATGTGAGTGTGAGTACGGTTGGCATGCAAGGTGTGGCAACTCATGGACAAGTATCCTACATGCCGCTATTTTTTTTAGCTGCGCTGTAACCTCTATAAATAGCTCTCCGGTTTGGTGAATGGGGATGGCTGTATGGCAAAGGAGCCGGATGGACGGTAAGCATGGCCTCGGCCGCGCTGAGACCTCCCAAACGCCTTCATGATGCATCATGGTCTAATATTGGAATGCTGGGACAGAGATTTCCTCGCTCACGAACCGCACCACGCTGGCTGGGCAATGGTATATTGCCCCTCGAGGCACGTCTGCGTCGACACGGTGCATAACCAGTGGGTCCCGTCTCAAGGGCTTCCGGCGGGCTTCCCGACGAAAGTGAGCGCGCACCCATTGTATATAATGCCCTCCCGGTCCAAAAGTGTGACGTCAGCTTCACGTGCCCCTCTGTGCTGTACTGCACACTGGTGCGAGCAGCCGATCGTCGTCTTGACCGGGCTGCTCGGCCTGGTCTCGTTGTCCGCGTTCCAGGGCACAACGGCGCGTCTAGCCTGCGAGCACCACCACTGCCGGCCGCGTCGCGCTGAGCACCCCAGCACGTCTGATGCGTGTCGTGGAGGAAGGGGGTCGGTCAGGTCGAGGCGCCACCCCTTCAGCGCGCGTCGCTTGGGCCCGCTGGCGGCCGTCTTGGTGTGCTTCCCCGTCCGCTGGCGAGCCGCCCGGCCACTTCGACGAGCGGTGTCCACGTCAAGGCTCTGCGCGTCCTCAGCGCTTCACGCCTGCGGCCCGGCCGGGATGGCGAGCCACAGCTTTAGGTGGGGTCCTGTCACTCGGGTGGCCCCCCTAGCGCCGGCCCTCGCAGGCCCTGTGTGGAGTCGTCCCCGTCGATGCAGTGGGTCGACGTCGTGGTGGCAGGGAGGTGGTGCGGACGGCCCTGGTGCGTCTGTCGTCGCGTCCGTGCGCTGTCCGTGCTGGCGTGGCTTCTCCCCCGTGCGCGTCCCCGTGCCAGGTTGCTGTGCGCATCGCTCGTCGCACCGCCCATGCTCTGGAGTCACCCCTCCATTCGACGCTGCTGCCATGGATGGTGCGGCGCCGGTGGTGCTCGTCGACGCCGGGCCCGACTTGCCCGCCGTCATGGCCCCGTGACCCTCTCCACCTCACTCTGGTGTGTCCGTGTCGTTGTCGCACCTGTTCCTAGCAGGCCCAGAACACGACGACGACGCGATGGTGCGGATGCGACGCACAATGGCTTGCGGACTGGGACGGCGCCAACGACACGATGGCCAGGACGGCGGGCAGACCAGGACCACACCGACGACGCAACAACCGAGGCAAGCGGATGGACGAGAAACAGAAGACGGGGCGATCAGCGGAACATCATCGCCGGGTGATGCCTGGAATACCCCGTTCAATTCTGCCAAGTAGCTTGTTAGTTAGTTTGCGAGCTCGTCGGGGACGATGAAAGACGTTGCAGAAACAAAGTGGTCGACTTCTTCTCTCGCGGAGAGGGACATCTCGTCGAGATCGGTGCGACACCGACCATGGTAAACGCCCAGGAAGTGGCCAAAGGGTGCGTGCAGCAGTTGTGTAGGCGGAGGACAGTGACCTGGTAGTGCGCGCCGCTTCCCAACCATCGCTTCCGGAGTCCAGTAATCAAGAAAGCGGTGTTCCATATTCGCCTGCAAATTCATGTAGGTTCATGCTGGGTGGTATCATGATGGGATGCATGATGGCAACAATTGCTGATTGGCATCAGAGGCTAGTATCAGGAAACAGTGAGCATTCAGGCGACGAGACAGAACAAGACAGACTGTAACTTACGTAACAAGGTGGATAGTGTTCCACGTGTGGTCAAGCCCTCAAGATGGCACTGACTTTGGTTAGGCATGTTGAAGTTTTCAACGATACATTCATGCAGAAGCTGGAGGGAGTGCTTGGTGTCAGTGAGGAGATGACTTGGGTTCACAAGATGCAGTCTGCACAGCAGAAAAAGCCCACAGATATAATAGTTTGATACTAATACACTCAAATAGCATTGCTGACGCTGCCATCGTTAAACCATCTTCCTTCACCCCACCATGGGAAAATATCTATAACCCATACTCTGAGGCTTATCCCGAGCCGTATGTGTTAATTGTAGTATACTCCAGAAACGGGCTGTACGTAGTCGTTTACAAGTCTTTGGGCCAACCATGACTCGGACCCAAGCTTGAACATCTTTTTGGCTACTATACTCTAGGACCTAGCCCGTTTGCTCGTAGTAATCATTCTTATTTCTTAACACTGTAACTAGCCGCCGCCGCTGCAGCGTCTGCCCTTGCTCCATCACCGCTGGGTGTGTCTACCACTATCCACCTGGTCATCTCGGGCGAGTTCTCATCACTGTCTTCCATGTGCTTTGGCTCTGAGTTGGACACATAGTCTCTCATAGCTGAGTCCAACACGGGTCAGATTTCATTGCCAGCGGCCCGGGCTATACGAACCGGTCGGTTATACGATCTCACCGCATGAATGACGACTGACTGACCCTCGCGAATGAACGGTAAACAGATCAGCTACGATCACGAACGCTCTGACGGACCCGGCGTCGGCGACAGAGTCGCTCTGAGCCAGGAGGCTGAGTGTGCGCACGTCATGGAGTTAAGAGGACCCCGGATAGGATGGAAACGAAGGTGGGTGTGGAGACTCGGAGTGATGCGTGCTCAGATGCTCTCAGACGCCCTGAGGAGCGGTGGGTCCTCTCCTATTCCACTCTTTTCTAGCTGCTGTTCTGGGCACACTCACCAATGAAGTGGATCGGTATGTGGACGTCACCTTGCCCCGCAGTGGGCTGTCTTCGATGCATGTTCGTATACTGTTGTCTATTCAGGCCCCCGATATGTACGAGATTGTATATATGGCAGTCACGCTGGTGATGCCGAATCGCCTTTGCGAAGAGGGAGAGTAAGTATAATCAACGATCGGCCTGGATAGTGGCGTTCAGACCGTATCTCCCTGTCGTCTCCAGTATGCGTGCACGGGGCACACACTGGATGGTCCGAGACGCCTTGCCTAACCCACAACGAGGCCCACCGTTCGTTGTTTGTTACAGCCAGTACCAGAGCCAGGGTGGACGTCCGCGCGACAAGAACGAGGCCGTTTTCGTAGCAGACCTTTCTGATGGACCTGATGCATCAACGGAGACATCCGAGCTATCTCGTAGACGCCGCGATCACTGGGGTGGGTCACAACCTTTCATCCGAACACGATCCCTGAAAGTGGCGACGCAAGATGTGCAGTATGATGGCCGTTTCGGCCCGAGCACCCCACCAAGCGACGCGAATCGGACCTCGACGGAACGGCATGCCGATCGGATGAACCGTGAGCCGCTTACTGTAAATTGCGTGATACGTCCCAGAGCAGTGGAGCAAATTGACGTGTGTGGCATACTATACCGTGCTGGTGGTGAAGACCGTCTCCCCCCGGAGAGCACCATTATTATTGTACCAGTCTCACGGTGGATCGGATGCCATCTCCAACTGTCTGCGAACTCTGTCTTGCGGATGGTCCGACTTCTTCCCCATCCGCTGCTGCTAGGACGATTCCCGTCTGAGAGCGATGGCACTACTACCTTTGCGAAAGACCCTGTCATCCCCAGATGTCTTTTCACTCCACCCATGAAGGAGCCTCATCTCGTCAATACCTAGACTTTTACCCTCTTCGACCTCGCGCGTATATTTAATCCGTCGGCTTCTCGCGTCACCTGTCGTCCTTGATTAGGGTTTCCAAAACTCCACTTTCTCTACGTTCGTTGGTTTTACTGTGGACCTGCCAAGGTTGTCCTAGTAGGCAGACCACGGACATGATGGTCTCCGAGCATATGCACGAATTGAAACGTGCAGTACATGGTATTCCATTTTGGAGGTGAGATCGCGAGCGTGCAAGAGGAACTGCAGAACATTCCAAAGTGGATGCCAGTATGTCCAGTATGATTTCATTCTGGGAAATCGAAGAGGGACGTTTGCTCCAACTCCAGAAAGGACGTTCTGGGTTGCAAGCCAGGTGCCCAACATATGGCCCTGACGTCATCATCCCTCGATGACGCAGATAACGCGGAGGGGAGCTACAGCAGAGGCGTCACTTTCAGCCTGAAGCACAAGCCCGAATAGGTGGTGAGAGTTGTGGCTCGTGCTCCATTGCTTCGGACCTTCTGGGCCCGAGGGAGGGGAGACGGTGAACGAATCACAATGCGTCCCCGCTTGCTTTATCCAAAGCAGCGAATCTACAGCGACCGATTTTTTCGGCCTGCAGCACGGCACGACGGGGAACGGCGTTCAGATGTGAATTGCCGGTGTGATTTATTACACGGTAACCCTCTCTGGTCCGGGTGAACCAACCCGAACGTTCATCCGGGGGGAAGCGTTTCAGCCCTGCCGACGGAACACATGTCTTCTCGAGTAGAACTACTTATCCGAGGCCGGCAGGCGTGCAGCGTCCGAGGGTCTGGACACCGTGTTGTCATCCTGAATCTTGAATGGCAAGTCACTTGGACGTTTGGCAATCCCACATCTGTGGGCTGGTCAAGGATTATCTCGGTGAACGGTCCAGCGGGAGGGCAGAGTGGCACGACGATTCCAACGACGCGATGGGCTACCTTGCGCCCAAATCAAGGACAGAGGTAGTCGACCGGATGTTCGATCACGGCCGACGAAGAACTAAGCAGAGGAGCAAAACGGGGACACCTTCAGGATTGGACTCGCTTCAGGTAAATACAGGAGCGTACCGCAGTCGACCTTATTTGTTTAACTGGGTGACATTCGTTAGCAAACACAAGGGATAGATGGACCTGCAGGAGCGTTTTCACAAACGCTTTCACAACCAGCTGGATTCGCGTTCTGTAGACGTTGCGTGGCATCACCGTGTCAGCATCCGCAATCCCGGCACTTCCGTCTTGTATGGCTTGGCGAGCCTAGCGCCACCCCTCGGCGTACGCCAACTGTTGGCTGAGTTCAGAATGATGAGTATGCCTCTCCAATTTCAAAATGTGAATCGACGCGTACCCATCCTCGCTTGCCCACCTAGCTGGCTCGCCAGCTGTCAGCAACTGCAGAACTCGATGCGCATGGCATCAGCACATCTGTGTCTGGCAAGCGAAGGGACACATGGACCGCTCAATGCCCTATGCCGAACAAGAATGAAGGGGAAAGGGGGGATAGTACTTCCCCCTGCCATCCAACAAAAGGCCGGGCCGTGACGTCGGAACCACCGCGTACCACTTGCCTCGTCCTAAGTCAGGGTGTATGCTGTCTCGCCCACATTCCTCAGAGGCTCCTGACAGCGAGGACCCGACAGACGACAAGGTGCCTGACCACTTGATCTTGTGGTCCTCTTTCTCCGGCTGGTTGGGCCGGCGTTGCCAACGTGTGTTTGCGCAAGACGTCCTGCCATCGCCATGCCTCCCTCCCATCGGTCAACGGGGGGAGGGGGGGGCACATGCGCGCTGCAACAACGGCCTGGGTGCGACGAGACCGATCAATCGGCCTAGGCGGGCATTCCGCACAGCGCGCATATGATAGCAGCGGCCACTGCAGGAGGAAAAAGCCTCCGGACACGCGGCACACACTCGGCGACGGTCCGAGACGTCGCTAAACCATAACGAGGCCGTCGTACACCCATCGTCATTGCCGACAGCCTGGCGAACGTCTGCTCCAGAGCGCGAGGGGGGCCTCCCGCCGACCCTGGCGGTGGATGGCCGCGCGAGGAGTATCCTGTGGCGTACAGCAGAACGGTCGCCGCCACAGTCATCCTCCACTGAGGTGGGTCGCCGCACCGGTATCCCTGAGCCTGAGCGAGTGGCGGCGTACGACGACGCGCAATATGTCCGTTTCGGCGCCCTCCACGAAGCGACAGGAAACCGACCTCGACGGAACCTCGTGCACCACGCACACCGCGAACCGCTTAGTGGATGTGATGCGGGAGATGTGTGATGCAGCATACGCTGGTGGTGGACGGAAGCGCCCGCGACAGTAGCCTGGGCCTCGGAGTGTCGCCTGTAATGTGTGTGATGCGGAAGGCGACAGAAGCGGCGGTGACGGAATGGGCTGGCGCTGCGCGGATCGCGCGGCAAGGCACGTGTCACTGCGGCTCCTCCGGCGGTGCTTGCGTGTCGTCACCGGTCCTTGTACGAACGCGTCCGCCGCAACAACCGAACACACCGATGCCATCGTACCATGTTGGCATGCCGGCGAGCGTGAAACAGAGGCGCCTTGCGCTCGGCCAAGACGGAGATGTCGCGCCTACAGCGAGCGAGCAAAAATATTTAAAAAAAGTGCCCGAGATTGCCCAACCGCTTTGCCGAAGCGGCTGACCTCAAACAGAGCTCCGAGGCCAAGCACAACGGCCGCAGTCCGTGTGCTTGCGAGCCTTGCTTGAGATTTGAACCCAATGATTATGTCAACAAGCGAGTTTATTGTACATGACGCCGGATCGGGGAAGCGGAGATCCTTCGTCGTCACCACCCGCGGCGACGTCCTCCCTTGCCCCACTTCTCCAAGAGGAAGAGTGCCATGAACTCGTATACCTCCCTGTTAGCACCTCTTTTGGCGATACCATGGTCACTGTGTGAAAGAGAGATCATCAGCGATAAGCGATGGAGCACGAGAAAGCGTGCAGGTGACCTGTCGGTAAACAGCCTAAATCTGAAATTCCTGACTTGTGCCGCGGTGAACATGTCGAGCAGGTGCGCAGAGTGGGCCAAGTGGACGTTGTCGTCACCACTTCCGTGCGCAAACAGATAATCAACGTTCATGAACCCTTCCACATGCGAGATCGAGGCGTTGATGTATCCACCAGGGTTATCGTCCGGAAGACCCATGTAGCGTTCCGTATAAATGGAATCTGCAATTGCAAAATGAGCGACCCTGACGTTCACTACTAACACTTGGCCTACCGTACAATCGCCAGCTCGTGACGGGCTACAAACCAAGGTAAGCAGCGAAGTGGAGCGAGGTGAAAACACGCCTCACCGCGATGGACATGGCCAGGGAGTGAATCCCAGCATTGGCTTCGGCGACCTTGGCAGCCATGAACCCGCCATAAGACTACAGTCGAGAACCATGAGAAGACGGTAGCTGCGGGTACACGTGCTCTTACCCAACCCCATATGCCGATGCGTTTGGGGTCCACATAGTCCTTGCCAGCCCAGATGCTGGGAGTGGCTTGAGCGGCCAGAAAAGAATTGGAAAAGAGAAGCAAAGAACGCACCGTGCGGCATTGATCTGATCCTGAGTCTCCCAGAACCCCATGTTGTACCTAACAGGATTGCGCAGCTGACGTCCCTTGAACCCAGTTCCACGCCCGTCGACGATGACGACCACGTATTGCAGGGTGCAGACGAGATAGTCATGCCAATCCCGGTTGTACTCAACGTTGACCTTCTGACTCCCAGGACCACCGTATCTTTGAAAAATCAGACAACCATGGATGTGGCTCAGATCTCGGCACGCACATGAAGAATAGAACTGGGTACTTCGTACGCCCAGAGTCATCCATTCTAGGCGGGCGCATTTCTTTCACGTTAAGCTCTGAGATCCGGTAAGCGAAGGAGTGTTTCAGATCGGAGAAAATGGTTCACCATATCCATCGCTATCAATCGTCGAGTATGTGACGGTGGCTGCCTCGAATTCACCAAGGGTGGTGTTCAACAGGGCATTGTCAGTGAGAATATAATCAAATTCTGTAAATCGAACAATGAGTCAAGTCGGGGTCTTCTTGAAACACCCAAATTACCTGGATTGCTAGCGTCCACCACCCTTTGCCACGGAACGTTGGGGCCAGCATAGTTGAGCAAGTAAAACCCTGCGCCGGGCGAAAAACTGGCGGAATAGGAAGACGAAATCGAGTCGTCTGTTAGGGGGGTAGGGGGAGCCACCGAGTCAGACTTCGGTGATGAGATCGGAACTGAGTACAGATGACGTTCGATGGACGAACGCGCAGCTTGGAAATAACTGTTTGAATATACATGTTGAGCATCCTGTGCCGAGTAAGCAACGGACATTAAAATCTTGGAGCTCACATCAATCCCCGCTGGGTATCCACCGCTTGAATACCATCTGTAACCTCCCAGGCACCAGAAGTAAGGAAACGCGGCGTAGAGGAAGTGGCGGGGTCAAAGAGAGCAATATGATTATACCCATCTTGGGTAGGCACGATGTCCAAGTAAGCGGGAGAATCCCCTGATCGTAGGCTTGCTGGAACTGGGTAAATATTCTGGCCCTGCATGTGTGCGGATTACATGAGTTCCGGGGGCGTGCATCAGCTAAAGGCTTACTAACTTCGTCAATCCAACCCTCATCGCCTTCTTCGCCCTCAATACCAAGCTTCCTGACCACGTCCCCCGTCGCAATCCCCCCCGAAGCTGCAGCGTCCAGATTAAATAGGACGACGTTTCCGTGATCAGCAGCCCTTGTGACCTCCTTCAAGACCAAGGTCGAATTGTCAATCCAAGCGACTTGGCTGATGATGCTGTTGTTCAAAGGGAAACTGCCGGACCATTTTAGATTAACAACAGCCTCATCTGCAACGGAGGCTGGCATAGACTCCGACTGACTCAGATAAGCTTCAAGATCGAAAACGTGCACTGATACGAGAGGGTTATTGTAACCTGGCTTTGGGTATTTAATCACCACTTCTTCCGTATATGGGATAACGGCGTAAGAATTTTCGGTTGGATTATAGATTGGAAACTTGTATTCCTCAACGGCGGTTTCGTCGAGGCGAAGGAACGCGACTTTGGATGAGTCGGGAGACCACCAGAGCGCGTAATCTTGCGTCAGAACTTCCTCCTCGTAAATCCAGTCGGGCACACCGTGAAACAAGGATGCGTTGCCGCTTGTGGTCAGCCGAATGGATGAAGTCGACGCACTATAAGCTAAAATAAACCACAGATTCGCATACCCTGGAAAAACACTCACGACGCCGACGGCAAAATGTAGAGATCATTCGAAGCAACGAAAGCAATTGATTCGCCTGTAGGCGACCAGGTTGCATATGCCGTCACTGGGGGATTGGTAGGCGGAAGAAGTGGATAGGTGGCTTTAGTCTCCAGATTATGAACATAGTAATTGCCGAAGCTGGAGTGTCTCCATTGCTAAGGTAGCTTAATACGCCGAGGAATGATATCTGCAGACAGTGCATGCATACCTTGAGATGATCCGCCTTGACAAGAATGAACTTCATATCCGGAGAAAGCTTCCAGCTGGTCCATGGAATGACCAGACCGTTCTCCTGCAAGGAAAGTTGAGCGAGAATTTTGCTGGCAGAGGAAGCGAGTGTTTACGTCTCTAATGTCAGCAAACGAAACCAAGGGAGTGGTAGTGTCTGTCTTGAGGTCAACAAGTTGAATTATCCCATTCTGATAGGTCGAAAAAACACCATCTCCGGCTAAGGCTACGTGAGCGGCGGATGGTGATGCGGCTCACTATCTACGCACCTTCAGGGACCCAGTGAAGATCTTGGTACCACTGCCTAAAAGTCCCGTTGAATATGTGGTCGAGAGATATCTTGTGCGCGCCAGAAGTGTGGTATGGCCTCCCATGGTACCAATTGGTCGCGGCAAACACACCAACGGAGGCTGAGAAAAGAACCAATGCTACCAGAGAGTATACGAGATATCGCAGAGCAGCCGGCCGCTAGTTGTGGAGTGGATATAAACTCTCAAGCTGTGTGTGGCAGAAAGCACTGACTTTGGGTCCTCCCACCCTTAAGCCACTTCCCGGCTCTGAGTCCTCGAAGGAACCAGAATGAAGCACTCCTCTGTGATCCGATTTATCCAGCAAACGGTCTTCGTCCTCCTCCTCCGAACTGGGTGGGTCGAAGGGCCCATCGCCGTAGTAAACCGGCGGCCGCACAGCAAGGTCCGAGTGTGAGTGAACACGGGGTGTCTGAGAAGCGATGTCTACAAAATCGTCGTCCGTATCATTGTCAGAAACGCGTTCGTATGTTGGTTGGGGCATTGCAGGCCCCGCCGAGAATGGGTCGATGCCAGGTCGGATGGTTTGAAGCGAAATAGGCAATCAAGCGATCGGGGTTAATTACGTAACATGATTACGTGTACACTCTGGTCAGTGGTGCAAGCGGACCCTACCGTAGTGGCCGGCCACCATGGCGCCTCCTCGACAGACCAGCTGGGACCCCATCTTGCTTATTTCTCAGGTATTTCCCTCTCTACTGCAATACAAGCTACTTATGGGCTCTCGCCAGATCTTCGCCATGCAGGCCCTGCATTACCTGACACTCTCCCTCCTCGTTCCCCCTCTGCTTTCCCTTTTTGCCGAGCCGACGTCCCTCACGTACGAAGGAGGTGCTGCCAACGTTGGTATGTAACATTTCCTGTCAATGTGTCCATCTAGGGAAACCCGACGCCACCAGGCATGATCATGGACTGGAGAGAAATGTCCGGCAAACCGACGGTCCGCGGTGTCCAAGGCGAGGAGCGATGGAGCTCCTATTACGGCGCGTGGAGTGGCGGCAGACGAGTGGGTGCTGGGTGGGAAGATGGTCGATGGGACGGACGGACAGACCCTATACGAGGTTGGGTCATCGCGGCATGTTGGTTAATTGCTTCTTCAGCAGAGTACGTATTCCCTGATGCGTACGCCCGTGTCCTGACTCCCCTATCCGATAGCATCTACTACCTGTACACTCTCATACGGCGGCCGCGCCTCATCTTGGACTTTGCATTAACATTAGCGTTCATTCACCTCGTCCTCACGACATATTACTCCGCTTCCATTCCTACATCATTGTTCTTCTGGCTTGTCATGATTGCAGGGTCGGCCTGGACGGTAATAATCGCGGAACAACTTTGTGTAAAGAGAGAAATGACGGAAGGTCTGGTCATTTCTGCCCCGAGGGACGAAACTGATGAGATGGAGATGGGCGGACTCCTGCGTAGAGATTAAGTGAGCAGCGTGTTTTTTATACGGCCTATCATTCCCGGTCTTATCTGTCTCCGCAGACATTACAGTGTACCAGTTCTTGCCCGCAGTGATAACTATAGATGTTTCAGGGTGGGATGTTCTTCCATTCTGCCACGACCGCACGGTTCGCTTGGTCATGAACTCATGGTGATGGTGGTCAGACCAAATGTCAGAAATACATTTGCCGACGACATCTTCTCAAGCTCAAGGTTTGGCATTCATGTTCACTTGACCATGTCCACTGTTTGCGGCGCAAGCTACGCATGTCCTTTCGTAGTACGGTGGCGCCGCTTTCACCCAATGTTTCTGTGACTGTCTTCGTTCAACACCCATGATCAAATCTATGCATCCTCAACCTCGCTTCTTTTAATTGCTGTGTTTTCCGACGTCTCTCTCATCTCCGCTGACGTGACGACCGAACAGCTGCACGAGTTTTCATCAACCAGGTGGTGATGCATGATATCGAAGGTTGTCAAGCCACAATCAGAACTCTGTGCGTCAAGAACGCGGCCCTTGAAAGTTTTAGCATCGACGCCATAATCACACTCCAGATCTCGTGGCCCGAGAAGGAGTGTCGACAAAAACACAGACGCCACTCGCATGACGCCCCCAGGCCGGAACCACATGTTCTCAGCCACCCACGACAGTGGCGGTACCGTGCTCTCGCCCACAAAGTGCCGAAAAGGATATCTCGAACGCATCCGGCCGAACGCGCGTTAATCATTCTCCATGTCCACGGAGGCGTGCCACTACGGTTACGTACGGAGGTGGCCTCGACACGAATCGCTCAGTCCACGCTCGGCCCCCTGCAGATGTGGCGTGTCACAATCGCGGTGCGGAATGCCTTGGGGCGAGCTGTGCTGCTGCATCGACGTGTGGTGCGCCACCAGCAGGGTGCACCGGGTTATGGTTCAGTAGATGGGTCAATGAACGAGCTTGGCGTCCAGAAATGGATAATCAATGGGGCCTCCTGTTGCGTGCGCACGGCGAGGATATCTGATACCAGATGTCCGTGTGTGCGATCCGATTCGCGTTTCCGAGCCGCGCTGGACACATCGAGTCAGCCGTGCAAAAATAGCACTGGTCGTGTGACGTGCGCCTTGGAGGATCGTTTTCGTCTGTGTGCGGACCTGTGTCGTCGGCCGGCACATCTCTCTGCTCTGCTGCTCGTGACTCGACGGTGACGAAATGATGCACCCGATCCGGACGCAATGCCGGGTTACGGTGGCGCTCGATCATCAGTATTAAAAGTCCATTGACCCACGCAGGACCGTGAGATGGCGCGTTGCGACAGCTCGCCTGCGTTCGAGTAAAAACCGAGCATTCAAAGAGGGAAAATTTCAGCCCGCAATATGCATATGCCCCATCAAGCCACCAAATGACTTGTGGCAGAGCCTAGACCTGCCGAGCATCCGCTGGACGCGAGGAGGATGAAAACGCGCGACGGGGGGGAAACAAGGCGAGTCACGGCCCTGTCGGGGCCGTGGACGATGGATCGAGCAGGACTCATCTTCGCTGCCGACCGGACAAGGCAGTGGGGTCCCAAGATCTCGTGCACAACCGTGAGTGGCTGGTGTGAGAACGAGGGACCGTCGACCTTTCATTCCTGGGTTACCGGATGGGGACGAGGGTAGGCCTGAACCCACCACCTCAGGAGACGGGCGAGCGGTGCAGCTGAGCTGCCTCAGATGAGGCCTGGGGGACGGCGGCGTGGGTGTTCGCTGCGCATTCCGAGATCTAGGCCTGCGATCCATGTTACCCCAGGGATCTGGCCAGTAGATCCGACCAGAATACCCCAGAACACATATGACACTCTGTGGTCCTTCCTGTGTTCCATTCTCTGTGTCGTCCCCTAGCATTCTAGAAGCGGGCGTGGGCTGGGTCGCGCAGTCTCTCCAGTGCGTGTGCCCGTGGGCGGGATTCGACGGTGCTGCCGCCCCCGCTCGAGCGTCCACGCCTGGATGGCGTGCATTATGTATTACGGTGAAACCAGGCCTTGGGAAGGGCGTGAGGCGAGGAAGCCGATCGCCAACCTGAGATTCGGTACCTGGGTACTGGATTGCCGTAATGTGCGGGAACTCAGATCTGTGACTGTTCCGCCACGACCACAAGGGGGTCGATACGCTCCCATAGCCGCCAACGGCAGAGACGATGGTGTGTGCTCATTTCGGGCGGAGTAGACGTCAGGCGAGATGGGTGCAGCTTATCTGAGTTTGACTGGAAATGGTCGCCATGTCGCCCTCTCAGTCGCACGTCGTGCTCGATTGCTGTTTTTTCTACCCGGGAAGCCTTACCGAGATGTATTGACCCCGCCCGTTCACTTGCCACCCCTGCACATATTATATTTACGCACGAGGCGCCGATAATTCACTTAAATACCGACCGTGGCGAGTCGTCAAACTCTCCGCTCTCCTCCTCCTCGCCAGCTCCTGCACTGACATGGAGACCGTCAAAAACATGTTGTCCCCGCTGGGCATGAACACCAACGCCATCCAGGACACTCTGGTACACTCACCCCACCCTTTTCACCTCCCTGCCCGCTCAACCGCACCCCCCTGCAGAAACTCGTCGTCATCGGAGGTACGGTCGAGACAGCAAGACGGGTGTCCATGTCCGCCTGGAATGGTTTCATCGACTGTATGTCCGGTCCCTTTTTTATCCCCACACCGACGGGCTGAGTTATTTTCCGTAGCGTTCTTCCTCACCGCACACTTCAGCCAGGAGGACTACCCGTACGACTGGTGAGCAACGTCTCCGGGCTGGGTTGCGTCCGGGACTGACCGGCCCTAGGTTGATGCATTGGTTGTCCAAGGCAAGCGGGCTCACGGTATCCCCCACTTTCCTGCGCCGCTCAATGTGTGATCGAATAGCAACCCGCGTGGGGCCGTAGTCGCGAATTTGAAATAACCACCCGGACGGTTAGTCGCACTGGTCTCACGCAGTCAACCACCGGCGATTTGGATGACGAAGACGAAGACGACGATGAGGACGCTCTCGTACACGGCCGTCGAAAACGCAAAGTGGCGTTCATGCCAAGTTTAGGTAGAGTTTTTACCCATGCTCCGCAACGAGCTCCGACAATGCGTTGGCAGACACGACTCATACCATTTATTACCGTGGTCATTGGCTGAGGGTGTGTATCCAATCGTTGGCATGCCCTGCGATGTCCTCGGCGAACTCATCTCATCGGCATAGATAACGCGAACAAAGCGCTACCCAGACTACGGTCATGGCGCTTCTCTCAAGATCAGGTAAACCGTGACATGATGCCGACTCGTCCGGTTCGGCTCACATTGGCTTTAGCGTGGTCGCACGCAACAATGACATTCTCAAGAAGCTCGTCCTCGAGGCTAAGCGTGAATACGAGAAAGATGCTGAGCACCGTGTCCATATTTTCATGGCTGATACGTGAGTCGGCCATTCCGTAAGATGATCGTAGGTTGATTCGAGCGCGCGTCTATCAGCACCTACGGCTGCTGGAGGTGGAATGGAGCTCGCCAGAAGCGGCCCATGAGTTCCATTGTGCTCCAACCAGGAGTTAAAGACATGCTCTTGGCCGATTGCAGGGACTTCCTGTGCTCCGAGGATTGGTGAGTGTGGCCCAGAACCTTCCCAGGCCATTGAATAATAATTTCATCTCCCAGGTATGCCGAGAGAGGTCGGTGAAATGTGATGATGCGATGAACCCGGCTTATTGGGGTGATGCATAGGTATTCCATTCCGCCGAGGATACCTCCTGTATGGTGTTCCGGGAAGGTAGGCTACTTTCGCACGATACCCGGGTGTCGACTCATCATTGCGCAGTGGAAAGACATCACTAATTCATTCGTTGGCTGGCGAGCTGGGCTTGGATATATACGTCGTCAGCTTGTCATCAAAGGGGTAATGCTTCTGATGGCCGTTTGTATGTCCGGGTTGCACTGAATGGCCTCCACAGGATGAGTGATAATACATTGACCACATTAATGGGACATGTACCGTCTAGGTCGGATCACTTGCCCCTCTTCTCGCCGGAAGTGCTGAGCTATTCGTTTTTAGATGTATCTTGCTTCTTGAGGATTTGGACGCTGCTTTCACCCGCTCCGTCAGTCGTGATTCAGCATCCACCGGCGTACCGGCAACAAATACGTCAACGCCTAACGCCAATGATACCAATGATGGCTCAACGTTAAGTCTGAGTGGTCTGCTGAACAGCCTTGACGGAGTCGCTGCGGCGGAGGGCCGGTGAGCGCGTTCCGTCATTGGATTGCGCTGTTTTTGCTAACGTTTCGCACCCCTGGATCTCCAGTCTGCTGTTTGCCACGACCAACCATATTGAGCGTCTCGACCCGGCATTAAGCCGACCCGGTCGCATGGACGTGTGGGTTAACTTTACCCATGCAACAAAATGGCAAGCAGAGGGCATCTTCAAGTGCTTTTTCCCCTCCAAGCCTGCTGCCACTGCGTCGTCATCGACAGGGTCCACGTCACAAGAAAAGACTGACGTGTCACAGAAGAACCTCCCTGTCCCCAAACGTAAGGCCCCCGGACACGCCATTCCGGTCCTCGAAGAGGCTGAGATTGCGGAGCTTGCCAAGCGATTTGCGGATGCCATTCCCGAGGGCGAGCTGAGCGTGGGTTTCCGTTTGGGCTTCTAGGTTCGCGCATCCCCCCTGACACCCTGCATCTACGTGATAGGTGGCGTCGTTGCAAGGGTACCTGCTCAAGAATAAAGTTCGACCTAGGGAATGTGTGGACGAAGTCGGTGATTGGTCTGTGGGATGGTTCCGAGTATGCCCGGCGGGTGTGGCTGACAACCCTTCTCTCAGGATCATCCAGGAACGTGAGACACGCGAAAAACTCAAGAGGGAGAAGGCAGAGGTGCGTCTGCCGCTCCACGCGTCCATGAAAGGGCAGGCTGACGTCTCGGCAGCGGGAAGCCAAAGAAAAAAAAGAGGTACGCGGTGGCGCCTGTCTGGAATCTCATTTACACACTAACGCACGCGCGAACTGCAGGCGGAAGAGCGTGAACGTAAAGAGGTGCGGGTTCCCATACCCTTGGTTGTCCCGTGTCCACGTTGTTGACAGCCCACGCCATAGCGGGAAGAGAAGGCCGCCAAAGAGGTAAATTCACCATGTTTCCGTCACCAGACACGCGTATGTGCTGATCGCCTTTCCGAATCCAGCAAGAGGAACGGGAGACGAGAGAGGTTGGTCCACCCTTTTTCTTCTTCTTCTCGTCTGTTGTATGTGTGCCCATGCCGACGTCGCGCGTCCACTCCCCCCACAGAAGCTCGAGAAACGGGATCGATCCAAGTCCAAAAAGGCCCATCGGACGGAGACGGCGCTGAAGCTCGAAGGCGCCGTGCTGGGCTCGGGCACGAGCACCCCTACCGAGGCCGTCATCCCCGTCCTCCACAGCGAATCCGTGTCCTCGTCCGAGTCGGACGTGAGCAACGGGGGCATCGACGCCGACACGGAGGAGAGCATGACGTCGGAGGAGGAGGCGGACAAGCCCGCAGGCGGGGCCAGCTTGGACGCCAAGGAGCAGCCGCACGCCAAGGACAAGTGGATCGCGGTCAAGGGTCAGCCGCCACCACCACCACCGGCGTCGTCGTCGTCGTCCGAGGAGAGCTAGAGGTCGTGTGCGTCTCCCACGTAGATGAGCGAAGAAAGAAGAAAGAAGAAGAAGAGAGGGCCGGGTCCGGTTGGCAAGCGCGCACGCCTGGCGTTGTGGGTCGTCGTTCGTCTCTGAACTTTTTTGTGTCGGGTGTGGTCGTGTGGGAAGGGGAGGCGCCGCTCTTCCCCCCTCCCCTCCCATGCACCTTCCCCGGTCTTGGGTCTCGTGTACCATTGCGAGTGTTTCCAGCTTGTGGCTCCCCCGTGTCCGTACTTACCCAGTTCAATAAAGTAGCCGTATATTCGTGGCTGGTCAGATACGCGTCATTCGGTGTATTCTATCGCACGACCTCTGGAGCGTTCTTTTCCTACATGTCCCTTTTCCGTCTGCAGTGTCTGTCACTTGGCTCGCTCCTTAGACTGTTCTCCTGGTATCCTAACTTGTAAGCGCCTCGGTCGCATCTCGTCTCAGTTGGGCATACGACGGATTGGAAACGCCACCGGTAAACAACAGACAAAGTAGTGAGATGAAGAGTACGTCTACAGCGGTTTCAGGTTGACGTCCGAGAGCGTCTTGAACGCCTCCTTGTACGCGTCCAAGAGCGCCTTGACTCGCGTCCGCTCCGCGACCAGCGCCTCGTCCTCGTTCAGCAGCTCCGCAAACAGCTCCGGCTTGTACAGCGTCGCCACCAGCCGGTTCTGCACCTCCTTGGTCGAGTGGTTCACCAAAAAATGCATGATTGCCTTGGGGACGAGGTCCTGGATGCTCTGACGCACGATCGCAAAGTAGGACGCGATCAGGGACCGGATGAGCGACGTCTCCACCTCTTCCCGTGGCGTCATCTGCGCGCCGCCGCCATCGCACGGTGACACCTGATAAATGGTTAGAAAGCCGATGCCATCAGCCCTGAATTGATAGAAGATGTATGAAGAGAGAGGATCCATGTGGCCGACTCACAGCCTCGATGTGTTTACCCAGACTCCTCATATCATAGGCCGCATTATTACCGTCCAGCGGGCGCTTGCCGGCCATCAACCCGGTGGGTCCGGGCGTGTCCCCAATCGACATGTCACGACCTGTGGGCGTAGGGGCCAAGCTGGCGTGTACATGTGACCGCTCGAGGCTCGCTCCACCGACGGGGCCGGGGCCATTCTGGCCAAAGAAATAATTCAGAAAAGTGTCCCGCGCCGAGTGAGGCGATGAACCAGGTACGGCTGACTGAGTGTGGGATTGCGTGGAGGGGTGTACTGATGAGTGCCGAGGACCATGATGTTTTGATACTTTGGCAGAAGAGCCCACAGGAGAAGATCCGGTGGTCCGCGCTCGGTCGTGAAGCGTCGAAGATACAGAGCGCCCGTCCCGAGAAGGAACGCCGTTCACACCGGTCGGCTCTTCACTGGAGGATTCGACTTCAGCTTCGGGAGTTGGGGTGCCATTTGGTGGCTCGGTGCTAACAGGCTGGCGTGATCCAGATCCAAACCCAGGTTTCGCAGACGGATTAAGAAGAATGGCATAGCATCAGCCGGTCAATTCAAACCTGGCAGAATGTAGGTGACACTTACGCGCGGTGGAATTGATTGGTGCTGGGCTTGAGATGTCGCTGATTGTACGGCAAGTGCAGACCCTGATATAAATGCAGGGTGATTCGTGTTGATGTACGCAGTCTGGATCTCAATGAGGCTTTGCGCATACTCCGACGTGGGGCCAAGGCGTTCGCGCAGTAGTTCCGATACACATTCGATCAGTTGAGCATGAAGACGGGGGAATCTCTCTAAATCCTGCATCCGAATATCAGAGATACAGAAAACAGGGCTTTCATAAATAATAAAATTTCCATACCGGAGTGGTACAATTATGGCAGAGTTTGACAAGTTCTTCATAGACAAGTTCTACGCAGCGGAGGCTAGGCGCCTCTAGTAATTTTATCTGGGGTTTTACCAACAGGTCAAACGCCGCTTCGGGAACAAAGAGGCTGGGCCTTGGACCTGTAGAGTTCCGGATTGCCGTACGGATGTCCTGAGTATCCAAACCTGCTGTGGAGTCTATGCAAGCTAGCGCATGGCCGAAGACATCATTGAAGATATAATATATCCGAGCGCCACCTGATAGCTCCTTTGTGGACATATCAACTTTGGTGCCCTCAATGGATGCAATAAAATCATGGGCGAATTGGTTCATGAGCCGCAGGATTAGCACTCCTTGCTGATAGACGATAGGTAATCCAGCGACTCAGATTTAAGCTTCAGCATACCTGATTCTTATCACCGAATATGGCAGCATCACCAAACGAGTTAAGTTCTTGTTGCGCTTGACCCATCAGGGTGTTCAAACGGGCCTTCATATCAGGGAGTTTCTCCCTTATATGGTTTATCAAGACCTATGCCAGTCATCGTTTGAAATTGCCTATGTTTTATCACCCTTACATACCTGATTGAGCGTCCGGGCAAGATACTTCGTCCCGTTTTTATGGGCAATATTCCGATATGCAGCATGGTTCTTGAAGAATTCCAATTCGGAATCAAGGGCATCTGTCATGCTCTTCTCAGAGATGATATCCTGCTGGCTTCTGTTGACGACGCCAATAAAGCCTAGTTTGAGGGGATATACGCGTCCAGTCAGAATATCGAGCGCGTTTGTCCCGGCATCCATGATGTCAAGCTTTGTCAAAACGCCTATCGTCCGGCGACCATGGGGGTCGACACTTCGCGCCAGCTTCAGCGAATCCGAGTTGGCAAGGTCAACATTGGCAGGAGAAATGGCAAGAATAACGCTTTGAAACGTGTCAATCACAATCAAAGCGTGGAAATCTCCCTCCCACCTGTTCGGTTTAGAGATATACTCGGTGACAAGGTTTCTGATCTGGCGTTCAATGTCACTCGGTTGGTCGCCGACCGGTATCTCAAATGCGTCAACTCACTACGGACATGCTAGGACATGCCAGAGCATATACGTACCTTGGTCAAACCCGGCAAATCAACCAAAGTCAAATCTAGCACATTGGGACTGTATATGCTGAGTGAAATTGGCAGCCGGCTAATTCCCTTGTTCTGTCCGGCAACGCGGTATGTCTCTTGTTCGATCTCCCTGCGAATTTCATTGAAATCGGTGAAGCGCTTGTCGAGGTGGAGGAATTGCGCCCATTCGGTATAAGCAGGTGGGCTTGAGGAAGGATCCGGAACGGGCGTGTGAATGAGCTGGAGAACGAGGGGTCTGCGGGTTACGATGCCCTGACCCCGCGGAAGGAAATCTCGTCCAACGATGCTGGGCACACATGTATGTTAGTGAGCGGGAACAGAGGCAAGGTTGAGACACACTTCTCGAGCACGCTCGATTTACCCGCAGACTGGCTGCCCACCTGAGCAAAGATCAGTGGCACCACAGTTTGGCCGGTGCATGAAAGATGACTTACGACCACCAGCTGGGGCATGTCCAGCTCACCACCTGAGGAAAATGATGTCACGAGTGGTCTGACAGTGTGAGGTACAGTGCACACCGAGGTTGCTGAACGTATCTTGGAGGCGGTTGACAAGTTTGATGAGGTCCGAGTCCATCTCGAGCTGATGTTGACGGGAAGAGCGAGAGCGTTGCGCCCCCAACGCGCGCGCCGAGGTTTGTCACGGGCCACCGCGCCAACGCGTCGTCACGGCCACTTTCATTTGCGTCTGTTTGGTCTTATGGGTTCACGCAGCTAAATAACACGGCAGAAAGGATCTATTCTTCTACCATAGTCTAACTAGGTATCCCTTCAGATTGCCTTTGCTTTGACCAAACCTGCAGCGAGGATGAGCGCGCGAACAGTCAATGATAAAGCCACGTACGTTCGACCTCTGCAATAGCGTTGGTAAGGATCTCCCTCTGCGTCTTCTCGTCCTTGAGGCCGCCCAGGACCTTAGCAATGACAGTTTTGGCGAGCTCGGCTTGCTCGCTCTCCTTCTGCTGCTGCTCGTAGCGGACCCAGCTATCCAGCACAGACTTGAGCTCGCTCGCCAATGCAACCTTTTGACGCTGCACGAAAGCCTCGTTCTCCAGTTTGGCAGTTTCCTGAGATGCAGGCCACGTGAGACGCCATGCATTGTGATAAAACACCAGCAGACCTTTGACAAACCAAAGATGCCCTCCGTCAGCGAAACGACGTCCTTCATTTGCTCGACCGAGTCGATGCGATCCTTGACAGCTTGTGTGTGTCCAGCACGTGCATCATTAAGGACACCCTTGATGCGCTCAATGTGGCCGTTTGCCCAGCTCTTGTAAGGTTCTTGGATTGCCTAGGCAGCCATCAAACATATGTAATAATATATACCGCCACTGCGGCATTCCACATACCTGGTAAATGTACGCAAAGAGTATGAAAGTGCCGGCCGCTACGACCGTTTCCTCGTTCACGACGTAGATTTCTTGGGAGATGGCAGTAGCGAGAAGACCCGTGCCAAGGAGGGCTGCGCCGGTCTTGGTAATGAGGCCGGGAGAAGAGGGAAGATTGTTGATGATTTCGGACGCGCGCTCTGCTGGTGGTGGCGGGTTGGAGCTCATCGAACGCCTGCACGAGCACCGTCACTGAGTTTCGGTTTCAGTCGCAAGGGGAGCAGATAGACATACGCAGAAACGGCCCGGGCAAGCGTTGGCACTGCGCGGGGTCGGGCTGTCAAACATGAGCCGGTTGTCTGAGTGGTGGTGCACGACGCTCACCCGCGGCCTTGAGGGAGCTAAGGGCAATCCTGGATGCCATGGACAATGTGAACAGCTTACAGTAAGCCCGTCCAACCGAGAACACCTGCAATGCCGTGGGAATAAAAATATTCCGATTTGCCACGACCATAATTACATAAGCACACCTTATCCCCTGTTTCCAGGTGTTCCTGGAAGGTGCTTGGCATGCACTGGTCAGGGCCTGTCACAGACAGATTCGACAGTCCGCCATGGATATGCGTGGTGCCTTGCCAGGGCATTCACAGAAGCGCCCTGTATCACTGCTGTATGATAGTTGCTCCGGCGTTATAAGGGCCTTTACTGCGCACTTCTCTACCCGGCAAGCCCAAACTCTTGCTGGATTTCTGTTCCATGAATTCTACAGAGCAGCTGCCACTGTCATTTCATGTTTACAGAATCGGCTGCTTGCTGGGTGACGACAGAGTCATTAAAGCGCACGATAAGGTTAGCGTTAGGTGAGCATGTGGAGCCCAATTGCAGGTGGGTGTGGGGTATTCATGCAACCAAAACTTCTGTTCCAGGTATTACCTCAGAGCCAAACGGACCGATACGCAGTGGCAATTTGCCCTTCACGCCGACGGACTCGAGGGGACGACCATCTACCAAGTCTCGTCCGGATATATAGGGCCACCCACGATCTACGACCTGTCCCCAGGACCCATGCTCGTCAATATCATTTCAGAACGTCGGCTAATCCCGATAGAAAAAAGACGTGGCACGCCTGATGGCACGCAGTGGTTCCGGGGACCTGACGATAAAGACTATCACTGGCGGTCTAGTACACGTTTTTGGCGTGACGAAATGAAGGTAAGCTTCTCCCGTTCCAATATGAAATCTCTTAAAACAGTTACGGACTACTAATCCATTTTATTTCAGTGTCTGGACACAGAAGGAGAGATCGTGGCTACTTATCGTGCTACCGCGATGGCTGTATACAAGGATGGCGAGCTGCGTATTTATCCGGTATGGAATTGCTTCCGTCCCTTTCAGCAAGTCGTCCATTCACCTATCAGGATGATAGTCGGGTCGATTCATGACCGACCTCCTCGTTGCCACTAGTCTTGCAATACGGACGCCGAGCCATTAGAAACTGGCACATACATTCCTTATCTGGGTGTGGCAGACGTGTTCACTTGACATCGACGCCCGGCGCCCGCCGCACGTCTTCACTCTTACACATGAGGATTCCACTTTAGGTTATCATATGGACACCGTACGGCTGTTTTCTCATCTATGCACAAGCTGAAATAGTCAGCTACCCACCCTCAGAATTTTTGTCGGAGCACATCTTCACAGACCCCCTTTTGCATTAGGAACCAATGGTACTAGATTCCCAAATACGATTGACGTTGATGTAGGTCACGAAATGAAATGAAAAACGCCTCGGTTCTATCCTCACCACCCCGCTCCGGCATCTTGGCCGGCTCCCGGGACACTTATGCCTAGTCATTTGAAAAACGCTACTTCATCACAAATTTTATCCTACAAGATTGAACATCTTCCCACTGCTAATGAGTGTGCAAGTCGCCATCGGTAATTCACTGCCCACATGCGCTGGGACTGTAACCGGACTGTTTGACACGCACGGCGCGCATGACACACTTGCGTTTAGCACCCGCCACCTGACTCTCACTTTATGTGGAAACGGAACCTTCAGTACGATAATAGGTCGGCATCAACCCCTTCTGCACTCCATCGGTCAATATACACGCCCCCCGCGCAATTCTAGCCCCCAGCGCAGCACGCGGAATTGGTGTCCAGGCTTCTTATAACGGCCCGATGTGAAACCCGCGTTTCGGGTTTGCGTCCCTTTTCTTCTTCGGCAAACTAACCCTAACGCGTACCGTATATCTATGCACGCTGGGCGTCATGACGCTTCTTCGAACGAAGCACTCGATGACTCCCGCGAACACGGATGCATCGGCGCCGTTGTGCTTGCACGTCTACCGCGTTGGCGGCATTTGGGGCGACGACAAGGTCGTCCGAGCAGACGATCGAAAGACGCCCAGGTGAGCCTCCCTGAGCCGCACGCCACCACCGCGACCATGGGCTCACCGCACACGTGCACGCGGACAGGTACTACCTCAAGGGCACCCGGCTCTCCGCGAGCTGGCAGTTTGCGCTCCACGTCGGCGGCCCGCACGGCGTCCTCGTCTGCCACGTCAAGTCGCCCTATCTGGGCCCGCCCATCGGCGTCCCGGCGACCGATCCGGCCCCGATCCGCATCACCCTCGGTGGCGCGGCGCGCCAGACCGTCGAGGTCGTCCGCGGCCGCAACGGCACCCAGGACGTGACGTGCACCTTCAAGGGCGTCGACGACGGCGACGGCGAGTACCGCTGGCGGCGCAGCGCGCGGTCCATCTGGGGCAACAAGTTCGAGGTGCGTGGCCAGGTCGACGTTTGGTGCCCCACCACGCGGGTGGAGCTGAGAGGCGTCACAACGCAGTGCCTGGACCCCCAGGATCAGGTTGTCGCGACGTACCGTGTCACGTTTTTCGCGCTCTCCAAGGACGGCGAGCTTCGTATCCATCAGGTGTGAGAAATCATGCCCCTCCCCCTCTCATCTGCCTGTTGGACGATGTGCTTATCGGGTCGACGATAGCCTGCGCGGTCCATGGCCGACCTCATCGTCGCGACCTGTCTTGCTATGCGGACTCCGGATCATTAGATTGGACACCACCATGTCTTCGCCATCCATGGCAAGAGAATGGCCGTCCTACATGCCGTCTAGCATATGTATCGCTATCTCACCATCATTGTACATTCATACCCCACAGCTCCACTGTTCTTTCAATCCTGCATTCCATCGCCAAGCCGCCGTGCACTGCATGCAATTTATTCACGATAATATGAGCAATTAATCATGTCCACTCGTAGCAATTCCTCATTTGTCAGCGAAACGAGCGACAACGCCACATCCTATAAACCTTTCACCACACGTGACGGAACGCCATGCCTCGAAACGTCTTTCCCAGCTCAAACAAGGCCGCAATCGGATCATCGTCACCACCATCTGTCGCTGTGGCTTGGAGGACACGACGTCGCATCGCCTGCACATCCTCCATCGTCAACGTGAGCGTGTCGTTCTCGAATGAATCCCCATTGCGAATCGCGTCATCGCTGGCGCTCGAAGAGTCGATTGGTAGAACCACGTTTTCGATCATATCCGCGGTCGAGTCGTTGAACTTCAGAGTATCGGCGTCCAAATTCCTTGTCTCTTCAATTCCCCCATCCAAAGTACCCCTTACCGCACCAGCGGCGGCACGATCCCGCACGCTTGGCCGCTCGGGGGAGACCTCGTACACGCGAACGCGCGCCTGATCTGCAAAACTGATCTTCTTCGGAGTCTTGACCTGGTCGCCGGGGGCTTTCACAGCCGAGAGTATCGTGCTCGCGTTTCCAAGCTTCGCGAGATTCGTCTCGAAGAAACGGGAGCATCCGATAGGTGGTAGATTGGTAAAGTCGATCGTGCGGACGGGTGGTCCTTTTTTATGATCATTCGTGGAGATGGCAGGCGAAGATGCGCAGATTGGTCTTGAGAGGTGGGCGTTCATGGGAAGACATGGTCGAGTTTCAGCCAGGCGTTTGTCAGCAAGAGGCTTGTCGGGCGTGTCGGGCGACCGTTCCACAGCCATCCTGCTCTGACCACACAGCACACCGGCCGCCCTGTAGTGTCCATCTCGCATACTAAACTCGAGTTCGTCGTCAGGATCCGCAAGCCAATTGAGCATCGTCCCTTGTGCCGACATCACCTCTGTGTTCCAGGATCGTCCGCCCTCAGGGCTAAAAGAGGGATCGAATCGAAGCTTGCGTTGCTTTTTCGGCCGCCGTGGAAGACCATTTTTATCGAAGCCGGAGAATACAAGGGAGCCACTTGGGGAGTCAAAATAGGCTTGTTCGTGCTTGCGTTTGCGTGGCATGCTGGTCGGGGTACTGAGCGTGTCGCAAGTCTGGATGGATGGTGACGTGGGTTCGCCAGACTCGATGTCGGTGGTAGCTGGCTCGGATAGCGGGACGTATATTAGTGGCATCTCGTCGATTAACTTGTAGGGCGGTTGGGGGACAAACTTGTCTGCGGAGTGGAGGAACGTTCCAAGTTAAGTAATGTACTCCAAATCTGAACGCGCGAGGGACGAGAACGAGACAACAGGAAGGAAACCCAAGTAACGCAATGACTGAATAGAATGGCCTACCGTCGAGGATATACTCTGAAATGGGCACCCGAAAGGCTTCGTCGATGCAATGCACAATCCATCCCGCGTGAATCACCTATGACAGAGTGAACCAACACCGGCATCAGCGCATATACCCAACCCATCCCGCGTCCGACACCGTGTATGCGCACCATAACAGACTTGGCAAACAGTTTCGCCACCCACGGCTCTGAGGGGTCTGTGGCGAAGAAGTATCGGGCCCGAATGTCAAACGTCGTCCCCGAGGAAATCTCGCCCCCGTGCTCCACTGGATAATGACATTGTAAGCAAGGCGGGGGGACGGTGGTTAGCACCAACCCCATTTTTCTGTGATTGCTCTTGGAACCCCACGGCTGAAATATGCTACGATACACCGTTTTGGTGCCAATGCCCGGCAAGCGGACACCACTCACCAACGGACCCCGTGAACAGGAGAATCTCAGCGCATTCCTCGGAATAGTTGGTCGTCCGAAAGCCGAGTATTTTCCTCAGCGTATTGAACATGTAGTCGAGCGCGAACGAAGAAGTGGCACGTTCCGAGCCCCGATGCGAATTCATGTGGCCTTTATCGCCTCATGACCAAATGCAAGGACTGCTCTACGAAAGACCATCAACGCCAAACACTGTCCTCAGTCATGCTCATTTGGAGAGACGGTCAGGAAGGCCTTTGCTCCTTACATACAGGGCAAGAGACATCGATAAGGCCTCACACGCGATATTATGGGAAGATGGAGCGGGAGGACCCGAACAAACAATCATATTAGGCAACACTCTCCCTGACACCTTTCCAGTTGCTCACTCCCATTTGTGACTGAATGCTACCGCGGTAGACACGACTCGTTCGGGACACATCACCACTCAAAACGGCGGCAGGAGACATCACCGGACATCCACCCAAGCCGTGGGCCTCTGAAACTCGCACCGAACGATGGACACAGGCTCACTCGCCCCAAAGCACCAACCGGTGGAAGAAAACGCGAAATTCAAGGTAAGACTCTGTTAATTACATCATGGACGTCGGTGATTCCCATAGTGCTTTCTTAAACCTTGGAAATACCATCTAACGTTTCCTCTGTAACACCATCCCAGGCTCCCGCTCTTCCACAGCGAAGTGGCCTGCGATACAAGGAAAAGTGGGTCTTTCTTCCTCTCGATCATTATTCTAGATCGCCGTTCATTTTGTCGGACCACAAGCTCATTTCTTATACAGGTTCCAGGCTCTGCGTGAAAAGTTTGATCAAGTCAACGCGGTATGTCGGCATCATTTTTTCTCATCCTACCGAATTGCCTCATCCTGACGAACAACCCTGCTCATGCGCATGCTTCTGTTCGCATCACGAATCAAAGCAACACGACGAATATCAGCGTGACCTTGATCTCGCAAACGCTCGGATACGGAAACTTCAGGCGGAGAATGAGTATGTGTCCCTGTGTTTGCTTCGTGTCTGAGTCTGATAGGCATCAATCACGTCATTCTGGGACATGTCATAGTCTTCTTCTCGACGCCATTAGCATCACGGTACCCGCCACGCCGTCATTGCTGCATCTTATTCACCCTTCTCCAACGGGCACTTCCTCTTCGATGTTAATGACGTCATACATACATACTCCCTCACATAACCAACCTACCTCTCTGAACGGGCATGCCTATGACCATGTGAATGGGAGGTACCGTGATAAGGAATGTGATCGATCAGAGGTGGGCGTCCATCTCTGCCTCTTCGTTCTCCGCCATAGGTTGATTGTCCAATTAGGCAGATCCCGTGGACCGCTCAAACGACCCTTCTCCCCACGGATCGAGCGTCAATGGACGACCCTCGTAGGACGTGGATTCCCGCGGATTTCGGCTTGTATCGTGTGTCTCATACAGATTTTCTTGGTATTTCTTGAGCTTGTATGATGATCAAACGTGACATGCCACTCGTGACGTGCACGTTACGGGATAGGGTATCTGAGATCTCTGGACTCTAGGTCTTTCGCTTGATGATTACAAATATCGGCCGAGCCCCGCGTCGTACGTATACACACGATCTAGATCACTTTCCCAGTCGACATCTAGAGCTGCTTCGCATCGTCAAACGACGCTTCCCTACTGGTATCAATGTTTTTGATCGGCCCATGGAACCACTTGTGCGCAGACACCACCCATGAGACCGATGCGAACAGAAACACGCCCATGATAATCACAACTGCATAGTCTACCATGTGTGAGCCTTTGCGCGCGTCACCAGACGAGAAGGGATACTCACTCATGCCGGGTGCGCTTGTCGTTTGGGAGGACGGGAAAAGGAGAAGGACAACAATGAAGGCCACCCACGACACGGCCACGATACCGACGGGCATGTACCATCTCCCGAGCGTAAAGTATCCCGGAGAGAGCGCGTGTCGTCCAGACGTGATCCGGAGAAAGATGGGCGTCGCATACGAGACATACAAGCCGATCACGGATGCCCTGACGAAAACAACGCTTGATGAGCCACGTTGCACACGTGGCGTGAAAACACAACCGACCCTGCGAGCGAGGACAGCGCCGCAGCGGAGAACCCGAGCAGACCGCACACCGCGGCGGACACCATCACGAGCCAGACGGCGTTGACGGGCGTCTGCGTGCGCCGGTTGATCTGCTTCCACCAGCGCGAGCCCGGGAGGGCGTTGTCGCGCGCGAAGGCAAAAATGACGCGCGAGGCGTCGACGCCCTGTGCGGCGCCAGTCACGAACTGCCGGGTGTCAGACGCGTGTGACCGTTCATCGAAGGAGATCACCTGACCTGGACGACGATGATAAAGCTCCAGATGGCCAGCATGCCCCGCTTCCCCAGGACGTCGAGAAAGAGCTGGCCCATCGGCAGGGGCAGGTCCGTGGTGAGGAGCGAGGAGACGGACGACGTCGCAAAGGACGCGGCGATGAGCACCAGCCATCCCAGGATCTCGGTGCTGGCCACGCCGAGGATGATGGCAATCGGTGCACTGCGTCGCGCGCCGGCGACCTCCTCCGAGATGTGTGCAGCCGAGTCGTCTGGTGCGTCAGTCGTCTGAGTCCGAAACAACGTCCAGCCGACAAAGTGACGCGCTTACAGCCCGTCAGCGTCCACATCGGCGCCGTGAATGCCAGCAGGAATCCCCAGCCATCTGATCGAGCATCGGGATGAAGCTCCGCGGGGGTTTATATAAGATGAACGTACCGTTCGCCCAGCCGGTGTTGTTCTCGAACAACGTAAACGCGTCTCTCGTCGATACCTTGTTGTCGCCGGAGCAGACAAGAAAAGCGACGATCGCGGCGACAGTCGTCCCCCCTGGATGGATAGCTCCTCAGGACAAGTACATGCCGGAACCTGGGCTGGACGTACCGTTGACCATGACATAAAAGAGGTTGAGTCGTGCGAGGACGTTGGTCGCCGCCGAACAGACGACGCCGTGACAAAACAGGATTGCCAGTAGGATCCCGTACGTGGCACCCGAGCTCAGCACGATAGCCCCGTTCGATCCGACCGTGATGGCCGACGTAATCATCTGTGCGCTGTGCGAGGTCATTATCAGACGCGCACATACTGCGAGGAACAATGCGACGGACCAGGTAAAGTCGATCGAGCACACCAGCGTTACCTGACCAGTGATGTTTGCCCACCCCGTGATCCAGCTGGCTAACGCGGCGTATTTCGGGGGTGCCAACTTGGCAGAGAAATAGTAAAGCCCAGCGGATGTGCTTATCATATTCAAGTTATCTCAGCAGAGCGAAATGCATAACCAACGCTTCCAACTCACGGCATGGAAGAAACGAGTTCCGCCATGGATAGGGCCACTGCCATGACGAAGAAACAAGGGATGAACCATCCCCAGACTATTCCAACATGACCACCTAACCGATGCTTTCAATATGATATCTTGTACCACAACGCGGCCATGAGCGCACCCGAGTAAAGAAGAAACGAGAAGGTGGAAGTGACCGAGGCGATCACACCCATGATCGAGACTGCGAACGCGATCGTCTCCAGCATCTGTAAGCCATCACGTGAGACAACCACACCGCCGCCAAACGAAAAAGCCTGCGCACTGAGAATTCGCGCTTGAACTCGGCCTTGTAACCGAGTTGCGCAAGCAGTTCATCGTCTGCGATCTGATCTAGAGGCCCTACCTCCAGCGCACGCATCTCCACGTTGACATTGATGCCAGCAGTCTTTTCGTCTTTCGACATTGTTAAAACGCTAGACGTGGGTGGAAGAAAAGGGGCGACGAGAGAGTTTCTCACCTGGTCTGTCAGATTCTAAGGGTCTCGTACACCAGAGATAAGGCCAAGGGCAACGAGCTGAGGATTGCTTTAATAAGACCACTTCTTATCTCGGGTTACTCGAGTCGGGTGTAACTAACTCCACGGTCCGGGACACCTTCACATGACGAGAGGGAGCCACGCAACAACAGTCCAACCAGGGCACTTACCGCCATGGGGTACATTGGGCGCGAAGTACACGAACCTGGATGATAACAGGCATCGTGAGAAGGGATTGCACTGATCCGTAATCTATAAGCCCCGGGATCACATTATGACTTGATCAAAAGTTGATTGCAAAACACAGCAACCACAACTACATTACACCCCAACTCTGTGCAAACAACTCAGCAGGAGGTCACCACCCAATGACGCCAAACTCACCTGTGAATAACCTTCTTTTGTCCACTGAACCGAACAATCTCCCTCTTCTCCAGCACAAACAACGTGCGTTCGAGGGCATGATTGGAATAGCCTTGCTGCGTAACAAATTCCCGGATGAGACTCTGGTAGCTCGTACTCCATCCTATCGGCAATCGCCTCCGGAGCTCCTTCTCTATACGACCCATTTCTTCGTTCAGCTCGCCCCGAGACATGCCGTCGACAGAACCTGCTGACACGGCATCCATGGTTGAGAACTTGAATAGGCGAATCGCTTCTTCGACGTGGTGATTTTGCACGACGGGTGACAAAGTTATCTTGGCGAGCGACTCCGATATTCTGATGATGGCTTCCAATTGACTAGCAATGCGATCGTCAGCGGCGAAGGCGAAGCGAAGAGTCATAGTATACAAACCGAACAGTGATCGGTATCGAACTTCGCTCGTCATTGTCCCGCTCAACCTGCTGGACTTGCTTTCGGAGGCTGACAAAGTGGCTGCTCAACATTTCCTGGGCATCCTGGGATAGGCGGGGGGCACATTTACTACGAGGTATACACTGAGAATGGTGATACATGGTTAGTGAAAGGAACATACCTTTTGCAGTACGCAATGTATCGTTTCATTTTGTCGATGTCGATCTCACCAATAACTTCGCCGTTCTCTCCGTTCTGGTTTGGTCTGTTCATATGGATGTTCATGACATGCTTTGCAATCATCTGGTCGGAAAGATATGGTAAAAGATCAGGAAAAGAGGTCAACTACGAACCCGATCACGCTGTTCGTTATGCTCGTCTTTAACTATGAATATCATGTCGAATCGGGATAAGATGGTGGTCTGGAAGTCAATGTTCTACACAAGAAAAAGGTCAAGCCCCAGACATCTATACCAACAAAGGGCTCACCTCCCCCGGACTTCGTCCTTCATCGTACCTACCCCACACCGGGTTCGCCGCTGCAAGGACGCTTGTTCGAGAGTTCAAAACGGTGGTAATACCAGCTTTTGCTATTGATATCGTCTGTTGTTCCATAGCCTCATGGATGGCAACGCGGTCTTCGTCGCGCATCTTATCGAATTCATCGATGCACACTACACCAGTGTCCGCGAGAACCATCGCACCCCCTTCGAGATAAAACTCACGCTGAGGATGTTGGATCAGTAACGTGGAAGCTATTGCTCAGGCAACCTGAAGCTCACAGAAACTGCATCGCGTTGTACTGAAGCTGTCAAACCTGCTGCACTTGAACCCTTTCCCGAAGTGTATACAGCGATGGGAGCGACCTATGAACGTTGTTAACCGACAACCGGAACACATCATGGTGAGTCTGACCTTCTCTACGAACTTGAGCAACTGACTTTTAGCCGTGCCGGGATCCCCAAGTAGCAATACATTGATATCACCTCTCAATCGCATTCCATCAGGTAATATTTTCTTCGAGCCTCCAAACAAGAGGCAAGTAATCGCCTTTTTGATATCTGGATAACATGAATGAATATAAGCGGTATTTAGTTGTTGTTTTGCAAAATGGAACAGACCGAGAGAACCATAAATACTCGGCCCTACACTCTTCGCGAAGCGTTCATAGAAGCCCTCACTTCGCGCCATCTCCGTAAATTCTTCCTCTTCTTCGGGACTGAACTGCGCTCCAAAGGGGTTCGAGGCAGCATCACCTGCGGATGGAGTTGACAGTTCAAGATGAACCAGGCGAAGATACGGTTGCCGCAGAGCAACGGGTCCCGCGGACTTCTGAGTCGAGCCTCAATGATCTCAGAAACAAGGAACCATTCAGGACTCACGTTTTTGGCGGAGTAGAATGTCGAATAAATACCGGTAGCAATGATACGGGACCCAGGAACTACCTTTCCTGTGAGATATCTGTCGGCCGAGAGGAGGATATGCCGAGGGAGCTCTCCAACCGGTACCATATCCGGTGCTTCTTGGAGCTTGAGCGTTTGTTGGTCGACGAAGCTGGACTTTGAATGCATAATCATGTAGGGATCCAGCGGGCAGTCCTTCTTTTGATTCTCCAATTCGGGAGCGTCACAGACTCTTGGGAGCCCTCTGTCAGAGCCACTACCAAGACCACCAAGACCGCCGGGAGGATATATGATTTTTGTTGATTTGCACGCACGACATTGCAGGTGGAGCTTGGTGGATCGAGAGGAGAGCACGGAGGCTGATATGACGATGCCTGGTATACGAACAAGCTTATTCATCGTGTCCGCAGTTAGGTCTCGAAATCGTTGCATGCTCAGCCCGGACTGGATGGATATTTGAATTTTTGGTATGGATTGGAGGGCGGCCTCCGCGCGTTCGTCAGACGTGCTTGCTAGGGGGAAAAGGATCGACCTGGCTGCTTTGGTGGCAGCGTTTTCAAACTGAGCAAAAATACAGGTAAAAGAAGACGTCGTATAGAAATGGAGAACGACGCACCAAGGGAAGAATATCCGCCGGCCGATCCTGAATCGCGTGCGCGAGTTCGTCATTATACAAACTAAGGTGGCGAAGGTCTATCTCCAGGTGGTATTGCTTCAGAAGGAGGTTCCCGCGTAGATTGTCTCTGTGGAGGAGGAAGAGATGTACAGCGAGGTATTGTTCGAGCGGGAGATAAAGGACCGACCTGTATAAGAATCCGCCACCTACACGGTACTGCAGCAAGAACTCGAGAAGAAGTTTCTCTGTCTGCGAGGGGATGTCCGTGGAGGTAGAGGTGGTGGAAGGATCATGGACATTGACGGTAAAGACTCGATTAGCCTCGAAGCCTGACATAGTGTGTGCTATTCGGAGTAGATGGCAGACAACGCGTGTACGCGGGCCATCAGCTTAGGGTAGGTCGTTTCGCGTTCAATACATTACATAATTATGTAGTCCAAAATTACTAATGGCCCCTCGCTACTAGCATGCAGGTGCGATTATTCTCTCTGCATCCCTGCCCCGAGCGTCGGCGTCATCAAGACTGCTGGCAGGGCAACCACTGGAGCTGGACCGCTCGGGTCATCGCGGTCCAGCCATCTCAAAGCCGTACAAGAGAAGCAAGAGCACATCCCACCGCGCTATACCATCTTCCAACGCTTGTTTACACTTGAGCGTGGAGATGAAGTCACACGTTGCCACGAACAGTGACGAGCAGACACGCACCACAACGTCACATCGACCCATCAATGATCTTACGGTATACTCCTCTCAGACATTTCGATCGCGTTGGTACTTTCATCTCCTGGAAAATTTCGTTCCTGGTCGTCGTCGATCGCAGCCACCCGCCACTTCAACGAACTGTCCACGTCTGAGTTCGGTCCGGCACTGTGAGGCCGCGTTTTAAGTCTTCGGATGTTCAGGACCACCCGTTGCCCAGTGGCAAGCAATAAAGGGAAGCAGCTTTCACAGGGGAGGCCTCAGACGTCAAGTACGCATAGAATCGGTCATCACTCACCCTAGCATGAGTGTGTTTCGCGGATCCTGCGTGCAGATGTTTAGTGAATAGCTCGAATACGTCGGTACTGTGCCCTACAGTCAAATATACGGTCCTGAGAGATCCCGTTAGCACGAATAACCAAGAGAATTGTTGTACAGGTAGCCCACTGGCACACAATCCCTAGCACTCCCGTTATGGCACTTGCCTATGTTGAGCGGTAAACGGACTGTCTGCCGGAATACGTGGAAACAAACAGTAAAAAATATAGCAGCTATGCGAAGTTTGTTCAGCTCACGCCAACACAGTATATTGCATGCCCTCACCATCCTGAGCTAAAGTAACAAGTATGCGTGAATTCAGGGAGGATGACGTCACTCTAAAGAGCCCGCCGAGGGAATGTGCAACCAAGACGAACGCGATGGTATCGAGTGAGAGTCTGTGGTTTTCGTCACTGTCAGTTACTCAGTGGCCGGGTTCGTGATCAATTACGATATCATTGGCAAGACCCACTGCAAATAAGTAGGGTAAGGTTTAAGTAGAGTCTCAGTTTTCAAGTGTCATGTACTCACACCGGAGCTAGCTGTGTGCGTAGTTGAGATTGTCAGCATGAATAGGGGTATAAGAGGCTTACCGACTCCTCCAAGAACACAAGTATTAGTTTCACCCAGACGCAAAAATGGGAAGTCTTATCCGAGTTTCAGTCACTTATTTCTACTGAAAATTATCTCACGCACCCGCATCATAATTGGCCACCATAACATGAATGATCATTCCGATGGATGCGGACAGGTAGAAGGCATATGCGGCAATCATTGCGACAGCAACGTGATATCTGCAGCCCCAGATGGCCCATGCTCGTAGTAAAACTAAAACTTTGATTGTAGCCAACATCAGCAGAATACAGCTTGCGGCAAGAGTACATCTTACTATGGAGGGATTCCACTGAAAGGATTCCGTACAGAGCAATGAACCACTGGAAGTGTGTGCAAAACTGGTGTATGATGAGTTTGATGGTCCTTGTATGTAATTAAGATAGACGGGTATCAGTACCTTGTGCGATCCATGACTCAAGATCCCCAATTCCTCCAGCGTGAATATCGACTGTGCGATCAAACTGCCATAGCGGATGAGAAGAAAAATGGACTTGACTGGACCCCATCGCGTATACCAAATATAATCTACCTTTCGGCAACGGCTTCAGAAAGCTCTTCTGTAAAGGAATATTGATACGTACTTCGAGTGGCAATGTAAGAAGATAGTCATAAATAAGAAGGGTCTGTCCTGCGACAGCAATGAATCTGGAATTGGTTGCATTAGTGTTACAAATGGAACACTATGGCCTGGGGTGATACTTATGTAGTACTCACTGGCGAATCAATAGACTACTGAAAAACTGTTGCGCCGACTCCATCGCGATTAAGAAGGAATGCACACCGAATGGTTACTTGAAAGAAAAATCTCTGAAAAGCCGTAGCAGGAATCTAGAGTTCACAACTGGGTGCATTGTTCAAGAAGTACAATGCATTAAGTACGATGTCTTGATGATTCTGTTTTACGTTACGCGTCGTGTTTCATCTTGTCGAGTCTGGAATGACCCGTGATCGAGGCTGAGCAGACGTGCCTGGAACTTACTTCAATGATGGTATGATTATTCACTGTGCACTGCCATGCGACTCTCACGCGCAACTGCATACCTTTACTGGCACTCAACGAAAACAAAAATACACTAAGCGGCTCCAGGCCGCTCTTGACTCTGTTAAGTCTGCGAAGCCCATCAGGGTGCCCAACTCACCTTTGGGGTCGGCGCAATGGCTGCCCGCTGATCAACAGGATGTAGCCGAGCTGTCTGCTCGAACTAGTCTTCTCAAAGTAAGTTTATCAGCAGGCGAGCCAGCCAGAGCTCTCACAAGGGACCTCAGGCGGGAACATTCCTCGTGCGCTTTGCAGAGTGGCACTGCAGGTTGAACGATAGGGCCGGTTGGACTCGGGGATTGATCTTTCAATGAGGTTTGGTATTTGGACCGCCATCAACTCAATGTGTGGCTGAATATGGGTCCCACACCGGTCTGGGTGGAAGCGTTTCAGCCACAATACAACGACCCTTTTGCAACAACTGTTTGCCTAAGTGCAGAACCGATATCAAGGGTTTATACTTTGGATGGTTTAGCCTCAGCCGAGGCATCGTCGCAAAGTTAAGGGCGATCGGGTACGGAGCATCACGGACACCACGGCCTTCGTGGGATCCCGCTCAGGATACTGGCCATTTGGAAGCGGGGACAGGTTTAAGACGTACCTACCTCATGGATGAGTCTAATGGGTTATTCGTCCGATGATTGCCGTCTTCCATGTGTCGCAAAACTTTAACTCTGGCCTGGTAAGTACAATGGATGCCCAACTTCCAACCTCTAACTTTCGTGTTCTCGCTCAGGTGTCCTCCGAATCGGCTAACCATGAAATTCGCGAGTGACGCACCCTGTTACCGTGAAATGAGGATTTACTCGGGTCCGATACCCACACAATGCCTTGCATTGTCTTCTCGAGGGTTCAACGATTCGCGATTAAATAAATTGGTGCCTGCAGAGCAATGTATATGACTGCGTCAACAAGATGTGCCCGCGGGTGAATTGAGTCTCTGCTATAACTGGACTCTCAGACACCCCAGAGTGAGAAGAAAGTTAGCCCGCTCGCGAGGAGTTCCCCTTTCTGCGAAGGATATCCGTTGCGGTAACCCGGGCAGGGGAAAGACTCTCGTAAGAAGTGCCCCGAGAATCATCACTGAACTTTTATGTGGTTCAATTAATGGCAAGTTGGGAGCTCGCCGTGGCTAACGGCGGTAACACTGAGGGATGGGACGGGAGCGAACTAAACCACAACCTATGCGGTGACTGCGAGGTACAGGTACGATGGACTGTCGTATCTAGTAGTAGTAGTAGCTATTTCAGCGTGATTGTGCATCTAGTGGTAGTACCAGGTCAATCTAAGGTAGCCAGACAGTGATTTGCCGTCTTCTAATATTCAATATCCAACACCAACGATGAAATTTGAATCGTCCTAAAAGAAGATCACACGTCACCTCTAACGGCGACGAGCAGATATATACCACTTCATCGCGGATTGCTTACTAAGGCCTTATGGCGCATTCCTGTCCGACAGTTCAATCGTGATGGCATTTTCACTCTTCGCCACCTGTTCTTCTAGGTGATGGTCGGTCGGCGCCGCCCGCCATTGCAAAGAATCATCCATGCCTGCGTCCCAGTTGGCCATCCGCACTATGTGAGGCTGCGTTTTAAGTTGTCGGATATTCAAAACTACCCGTTGCGCAGTCACAAGGATTAAGGAGAAGAGACTTTCGTCGGGCGTCAGGTATGTTCACAATTGTTGAGATCAGGTTTCACGTACTCTCCCATGAGCATGTTTCGCGGGTCCTGTGTAGCGTTGTTTGGTCAGTAGCTCCAAAACCTGTGTGCTGTGCCTCACATCTGAATATACCGTCCTGAGAGTCCATTAGTACGAACTGCCAGGAAACTCGGAATTTCCGTAGGAACAACTCACTGGCATATGATGGCCAGCACGCCCATTGCAAGATATACCTGCATCAATCTGTGAACAGAATGTCTACCAGACTACGTAGAAACAAACGATAAAGAATAGGGCAGCTGTGCAAAAGGTTAGCTCATGCAATACCCTGGCAATAGACCAGTGTCCCCTACCATCCTTGATAAGAGCATTAAGCATGGGTGAACGTTGGGAATGCGATGTCCTTCTAAAGAGCTTGTAGAGGGAATATGTAACCGATGTGAACACGGTGAAATCAAGCGAGAGTCTATGGCCGTCATTAGTGATAATATAGTACTGGCTAAGTCCAGAATTCATTACGATATCACTGGCAAAAGCCACTACAGATAAGCAGAGCGAGGTTGCGAGTCAAACTCTCGGTTTCTAAACAACATAAACATAAACTCACACTTGAGCCCGCTGCGAGTATGGTTAAGATTGTCAGGAGCTATCGAATGGTGGATACGAGAGGGCCCACCCGGTCCTCCTTCAACACAAGTATTTGTGTCCCCAAGATACAAGAATGGAACATCTTGTCTGATATTAGCTGCTAATCTATATTAAGAGACGCGTCACAAACCTGCATTCCAACTGGCCACGACAACATAAATTGCCATCCCAAATGATGCGCACAGGTAGAGAGCATAGGCAGCAATCATGGTAACGGCAATGTAATACTTGCAGCCCCAGATGCCCCATGCCCGCAATAAAACCAAAACTTGGACGATCAATCAAATGCAGCATGCCGCAAGATAAACCTTACTGTGGCTGGACTCCTGTGAAAGGATTCCATATAGAGTGATGAACCACAAAAAATGCATGCAAAACTGATGCATGATGAGTTTGAGGCTCTTTCGTCGAATGGGCTAGTAGAAACACCTTTTCTGATCCGTGGCTCAGTAATCCCAATTCCTCGAGTGTAAGGATTGACTGTCCAACCAAGCCACCATAACGATTGAAAAGAAAGATGATTTTGACGGCAGACCATCGCTCCTGCCAGATATATTCCACCTTTCGGAAACAGCTGTTGGAGAGTCATTCTGTAAAGGAAGAATAAAGATACATACCTCGAGGGGTAACGTCAGAAAATAATCATGAATGAGGAAAGTCTGGCCCGCGACAGCAAGAAATCTAGGGTATTGGATTGGTGTTGAGAACGAGACGCTATCGCATGGAGACGGTACTCACTGGCGAGTCGATAAGTTACTGAAAAACTGTTGCGCCGGTGGCTCCATCGTGAACGAATCGACGACCTCACGTTAAGTTGCAACTTGAGAAGCGAAGGCCTCTGACAGGCTGTGAAGATATTCTGCAACTGGGCATATCTCTCGAGAAGTACGTCGCGTTAAAATAGCTCCTTGATGACCACTCAACTTCAATTGCAATTATTACATTGTGCGCTGTTTCATCGTGTCCAGTCTGGACGACCCTTTCAGGGGCTAAGATGACCGTGCCGTCATCAGCTGAGTCTCCGAAGAACGATCTGTGAGCATCGATCAGTGACTGCGACAGCTCCACACATTGTACCTTCGACAAGTCAATGAAGACACCACTCGGCCGCTGCGGCAGCCTGGGGTCACTGTCAACCTTGTTTATGAAGCTTGTATCACTTAAGTCGTCGTCGAACGTAGGGGCGGTTTGGTGGGCCGACCGGGTGAACGATATAGCCAGTTTCATATGATATAGTAATCGAATTTCATGACATTTACTTTGAGTTTGAAAAGTGCCTGTAAATCCCACGCCGCTCGGTAAGTCCAAGGAGAAAGGTTTCATGCACATTACAATGACAATTTCTTGCTGTAACCATTCGGATAAATGCCGCACTGGTATCAGGGATTCAGAGACCCTCTCACATTTCTGGAAGTTGGCAACGAGCATTACGTTGGGTGCGTCGGCCCAAGTCACCGCGATGTTGCAAAAACAGGTGTGCATGCAGGCGCCGTGTATGGACCACTGTGGACCAAATGTCTGCACCGCGCAAAGCGGTGGCGCCCCACAACGCAGAGGCATTTGGGCCGTGCATAAGCCGAAGACCGAGTCTGGGTATGTTTGCCATCCTAGAACGGATACTGTTACGGAGCGTGGTAGAATCGCCGCCGGATCGCGATCAGGACGGGGGTCGATATACTGAAATGATATCATGATATGCACGCGAAAGAGTCGTCACCCCGCCCGATTCTTGGCATCTTACACGTCACAAAATGCAAAGTCTATCGTCCGTGACCACCAAATCTGACGTATTATAGAATCAGGATCACCTCCTGTATTCTCGTGGGTATCCTCATCACCCTCACGGGTGCCACTGCTCGTGAGCGGCCGACATAACCGGATCAGGGGCCCTCGGAAGATGTCGCACCGTTTTCTAAACGATTAACTGCGAGTGTTGGACCCTGCAAGTATGGATAAACGACTCACCTGTTTGTATAGAGGGTACAAGCCACGGAATCGATAACTCGCCAAATTGGCCACTCATTTGGATCTCATGGCCAACAACTCAATCACGTTACCAGCCTGTTGATTCTGTTCCGACTCTTCACCGTAGTTGGCCGTCGTCGACCTCCAGTGCAAAGAAGGGCCCGTTCCATTTACAACAACCAATTCCGTGGGGTGTCGCGGCTGGAGGCTTCGGAGGTTTAGCACCACCCGTTGCCCAGCGACATTAACGACAGGGAGGCAGCTTTCGAATACGAAGTATTAGAGATAGAGGTTATCGGGGTGGTCACTACGTACGCCACAATGAGAAGACCCCGCGGGTCCTGTGTGACACTTGGTGAACAGTTCAAAAACGTGAGTTCGGTACTTTACATTTAGAAAAATGGTCCTGGAATACACGTTCATATCAAAATGGACGGAATTTTTGGAAAGGTAAACTCACTGACACAAGAGGCCTATTGTACTAATTACGGTACCTGCCTGGGGTACGCTTTAAATGGGTTGTCTGCAAATATACATGCGCGACATACGGCAAAATACAAGGCAGCTAGATGAAAGATCGATTGATGTTTGGTATCATATGAATGCACTCACCATCTCTAGCTAGAACACGGAGAACCGGCGAATTTTGGAAATCTCTTGTGTTCTTGAAAAGCTTTCCAAGAGAACCAGCCACCATGACGAATACAATATTATCAAGTAAAAATCTACGGTTCTCGTTGGTGTCAATGCACTGGCTCAATTCAAATTTTACTCACGATACCAAAGGCAGCAGATACTGCGATCCAGCATGGTCGAGCCAAGTCAGAGTCCTGGTTAACCGTATGCCAGCGTAAACTCACTCCTTCTCCTAATTGTCATTATTACTTAAGGGCATACTTAGATGTCGAGCATGATGGGGGACTTACGGGATTCGCGTACGATGCAGACACCCGTGTCCGCCAGATGCACAAATCGGAAGTCTCGTCCCAATTTAGATATGCCTGTCTGCCGAAAATCGTGTTACGCACTGCGTTCTGCGCCGGTGACCATGATGAAAATGAGCATTCCGATTACTGCGCACAAATAGAGCACATATGCAGCAATGAGTGCGACAGCGACATGATACTTGCATCCCCACAGGGCCCAAGCCCGCAACAGGACCAAGACTATGCTCTCGAATATCACCCAGGGCGCAACTCGTGGAGAAGAAACTCACTGCGGATAGATTCCTGTGAAACGACCCCATAGAAACCTATGTACCATTGAAAGCGGTTACAAAACTGCCGTATGGTGAGTTTAAGATCCTTGGACTCGCAGAGATGGACCCGCATACACACATCTTTGGAGCCGTGACTCAGGATGCCAACTTCCTCAAGCGTATAGAACGATTGTCCGATCAAGTTGCCGTAGCGGTTGAAAAGAAAGATAACCTTGACTGTAGACCAGCGTGCGCGCCAAATATAATCTACCTTTTTGAACGCAGTTCCAAGAAAAGTGTATTACAGAGAGCGGGGAGACGTACCTCGAGCGGAAAGGTGAGAAGATAATCATGAACGAGGAACGTCTGACCAGCGATAGCGACGAACCTAGATTCAGTTAGCGTCAAATTATGCGAATGCAATGTGCTAGCACTCACTGGCGGGTTATCAACTTACTAAAAAATTGTTCTGCTGACATCCTGGTTGAAAAGAGTGGACAGACCCTCCAAGCAGAGGTCTGGATTAATAAAGCGTAGCACCAAGCTGTCGGGGAAGCACGGTTCGCATTAAAAGCTACTTGATTCCGGCTTGGCTGCAAGCACATGGCGTGTTGCGTTTTGTTTCATGATGTCGACGTCGATGCGTGAGATTTGGCATGCATAGCCATTTTTTCCCGGCATACCTCTGAACGACGATCATAAGTTGGACGCGTGGCCGATGAATGGCGCTCACCAACGGTTAGAACTAAATCGCGAGACAGCATCTTGATCGTCGCACGAACGTGTCTCTGCCTGTCATAAAGCAGGGAACGAAAACGATGATTCAGCATGTAGTATAAATGTGAGTTACACTAAGCAGGCTGTGTATCGCAGTGCCGTAGTACCTGTATCATCCATGGACTGACCATGCCATCAGTTCTGAGTGAGGTGTCACCGTAGTGTCCTCATGCCAACATGCGGGGTCTGGAAGTGAGCCGGTTTCACCCAATCTTGAATCAAGCACTCCGCGAACCCGGCTTCACGGAACGGCAACATCCACCAGTAGGCTCGCAGTCACGCGCCGGTGAATGTCACCAATCGATTTGACATAGTCCGTGAAGCACGTAACGATGAGTTTCAAGGAACGCGACGGCACGGACTTCTTGGACTTCCGGTGCTTGGTCAGGCACGGTGGTGTCATTTCTGGACCTTGTCGATCCATACCCATCGAGAGACGCCCTGGGGTCACCAGATTCTGGATATGTCTTGCGTGTTTCCCTGTAACTACTATATATAAGGTTTGCAGAACTTACCTCAAACATCAGCAAATCATACCACTTCTGTGCAGTACTGTGCAGTGTTCTACAGTAGTCACAAGTACTACAGAAAGGTCCCCATATGTACAGTCAACTACAGTGCCCAAGTGATCTGTGGGATTCTGTAC
>JBBPKK010000129.1:2720-49593 GCA_038089215.1 Tylopilus vinaceipallidus
CACCGTCCGTAAACTGGGGTTGGAACCGCAGTAGTCCTTCGACGAGCACCAGCAACCAAGATGAGTTGGTCACGTTGGCTGCGTACACCCAATTCTGGACGGGGACCATGGGGTATGTGCGGTAAGTAACAGATGTCATGATCCCCCGTATGTGCCTGAGCAACCGCCGCGGAGGGCCCAGAAAAGGTCGGGGTTCTGATACGTGTTCGCGGTCAGGAATTCGCCCATGGAAAGCAGTATGGTGACCCCCAAAATGTTGTCGACGCCTTCACGTAACAGTCAGCGTCTGGGTCAGTGAGATTCTCGACGAAGCATTACCAAGGTCATAGCTGGGTGATAGGAACGAGTGTCTTTCGCCATCCACAGGGCGCACCAACCGAACTTCCCGAAGAGATACCGCCAGCCATCATACGGCCATACTGGTCCGCAGTAGCATATGCCTCGTACCACTCCACACCCGCATCAACGCTGATAGCTGTGAAGGCGATGTTATTAAAACAGGATTTATGCGACTTTGTGCATACTGACCAACATTCAAATGGCTCGCTCTCTGGCCCACTCCGTAGCCCAAACGTGGCATCGTACGTGACGTTCTTCATGTTGTGCGTCCATACAACGAATGACCTTCGCGCCGCACGATGTCCGATCAGGTCATGACTATACCCGTGATCGTCAGACATGAACCATATCCGCAGGGAACACCGCCCACTCACCCAGTGTTCCTGACGACAAGCTTTAAGCTATGCTCGAGCGCAAACCCGATCGCCGCCTGAATGTCTTCACAGGTTTCCGTGATACGCGTGTTCAGACAACATGGTCGACCGTCCTGTTCTGGAACACGAACACCTCGTAGTTGGCGATTTCCATCAAGCCTGATTGCGCCGCGCGCCAGATGCTGTTGGACCAGGTAGCAAGCATACGCGGTGGGGTGAGGGTACACAAGCGGTTGAGAGACTTGGAGTTGGAGCTCGGCAAAGGTGGCCGCGGAGGGCCAGCAAACGTGGTCGCTGGTGCAGAGACAGCCCGAGTTCGCGTTGACGGTGCTCGCGAAACTGCTCGGGAAGAGGCCGGCGAGGGGCAGGATCATAGTGCGCGTCCGCATGAGTGCGCGAGACGGGCCAAGAGTTGGAACGGTACACCTCAGGGGCGAGGGCTAGCAAAAGTTATGACTATGGGTCGTGGCGCTCCTCGAATGTTGCTGTGTAATGACAGCAGAATGTCATTCCAGGGAGGTGAGGACCAGTCGGGCAGGGCACTTCAAAGCGAATGTTAGCATATGACTCTATTCATTTTCTTGGTACTTTGCGTACTTTGGCGTGACTGGATGTACATGTACAACTGTTGAAATCAAAAATGTAATGCTTACTACTGGCTGTTGCACCTCCACCGGTTTCCTTTTCGTATCGCCACATAGAATGTATTACGTGATCGACATACAACACGTGACTTTTGACTCGGGTCGCGTTGCATTGCTCCGGGACGCGGGCCAACGCTTCATCACCTTCCTGCCCATTGCACCACCACCACCGTGACACGCGAGGGTAAATCAACCAGTATCCTCATTAGGCCTCTCTATTTCTCTGAATGCCAGAGTAATTCTATAGTCACTTTACAGCAAGTAGGTGGTCGTCGACTCGGTGACTACAGTATAACACACCCTATACACCATGCCGCGTTTGATCACAACACCCCTGCAACAAAGACCAAAAAAAAAAAGGAGAACGGGACTCGAAACACTTATTACAAGAAGGCAACAAATGGATACATTACAGATACGAGAGCAGGGCGGTAGGCTACTCGTAACTCGTACCCTGGAAGGTCGTCCGCGAGTCCGAGAGAGAGTCATCTGCGGGACACGAGGAGGAAATAGTCCCCATGGAAAGGTGCCGCTGTAACGAGCGCGTGAGCGCCCCGGCGGTTGGAAGCGAGGCGGCACCTGATGGGCCATCTGATGCATCTCCGACGGGAGCTAGCCGGGGAGGTATGTCATTGACCGATGTCAAAGGAAGCGTTGCAGACGAACTCGGGGCAGGTTGACGCTCCGAAGCTGTGGATTCTGCACCGGTCGATAACCGTCTTTTCTTAAACTGGGACGACGTTTCCGCGTCCTGTGGGGTTTCCGTGGCGCCGGTGGCATACGATCGTTTTTGGTAGGGCATCGCAGTGTTGCGAGGTCCGCGAAAGACAGCAGTCGGACGGGAGATGTTCCGATTGACGAATTGGGGTACGAGTTGGTCGGCGTTCACCCATCGGAACCTTGACGTAGCCACCTCCGTCAATTCCTCCTTCTTGGGCTTGGTAAGCTTGAAGGCCTCCCAGGGATAGTGGGGGCAGGTGTCAAATTGTTCTAAAGCCTTCTTATCTTGCTCCTGCCAGCGGTGCCCATCTGCGTCTTCGGAGATCCACCCGAGGTCGAGGAGCCGACGTAGGTGTCTTGCGTTGAGAGGACCTCTCTTCGGAATGTGATTATCAAGTACGGATTCGTAAACATGCCATGCGAGAACGGGATCAAATAACTCGGGCGCGCATTGCTCGACGGGAATGAGCTTTTCATACGCAAAGTCGCGCACTTTGATGCCCGAACGCTGAATCTCAGTGACGATTTCTTCTGAGGTGAGATCTGGAGGAATGATTTCTGTGGCCGCGGGTGAGGGTGCTGAATCGGGTTCTCCCGGAGCCTGAACAGCGGCACCACGTCAATGACGCTGATCAGGACATTCAGGCGAGATACCTACAGCATCATTCGCGGCAGGAGGGGTGCAAAGCAAAGGCATAGGAGCAGGAACGTTCAACGAGCTCGCGCTCTGCGTCCTTCGGCCATACGAGGGCCCCTGACTAGGCTCTCCCATTGGCTGGGAGTGAGACCGGCCAAGTGCCAATTCGGGGCCACTGTACGCCACCGAGCCAGTGGTAGGAGTGTGTGAAGGAATGGGCTGCAAGCCCAAGGGGCCTTGGACCTCGGATGCGGGCATTAAGACAAAGGAGGCAACGAAATATGTACTAGCGGTGAGCCGGGCGGGGCACAGATATGCATGTGAGGGCTATTGTCCTTGATCCAGCGTTCAGACAATGGCCGTGGGCAAAGACACAATTGGGGTGAGGGCGCGTCACTTCGGGTAGCCTGGGCACCACGAGGACGAGGAAAAATACGAGTGGCACCGCGAGTCGGCCTGGTGGTCGTCGTTGTCTTGTTGGTCTCTCCCCGGCAGACGCCGAAAAACGAAGGCCGCTAAAAACGGATGTGTCCCTAATCCTATGATGAATTCTCATGTCATCGCCTTTCGCTCCGTGACCTTGCGTATGCAGAGTAGAATACCTCCCGACTCACCGCGAAGGAGAGACCGCTGCCCGCAGTGGCTGAAAGAGACTCAAAAAGGTGTCTTCAGCCTGCCTGCAGATGTCTGGCTCGAGTCACTGGTGGGCTGTCAGGACAAAGTATATATATAGTGGCAAGGTTTCTGACGACACAAGACCGATTCAATCACATTACGTGGCCATTGGGCCCGGAGAGCTAAACTTGTTACCTTCCCTGTTATCTACTTTTTTCCGAGTGAACAAGGTTGCATGTTGAGCGCGACGTGCAACACACAAGTACTCAGAATTCGTGATTTCTTGAAGTTCGGTGACCTGTCGGCATAAGCCGAGGTTATTGACAAGCTGATTCAGATTATGACAAGTCAAGGTCACACCTAATCCAGCTTTATGACAACGACCACGCAAGACAAGCTGCTCATACCCCTGCACGTATCGTACATACAATCGCTCGCAGATGTGAGCTCTTTTTTCATTGCACGATCACCCGCTGCTCACCATCATCCAGAGCCAAGATGATCTCGCTTATCATCTCACCGCGCACCTGCGGATGAACGCCATCTACTGGGGACTGACTGCACTGTGCATCATGGGCCACCAGGACGCTCTCGATAGAGAGGAGACGATCGCGTACGTGATGAGTTGTTGGGACGACGAGGCAGGTCTGTCCTTCTGTTCGTTTTCGCCCGTTGGAGCCTGATTTGCCGCGCCCCACTCGTCGTGCCTTGCCCTCTAGGCGGCTTCGGCGCCCATCCGGATCACGACGCACATATTCTCTCTACGCTCAGTGCAATTCAAATCCTCGTCACGCAAGATGCGCTCGACAGGCTCGACATCGATCGCGTCGTCACATGTGTGTCACCCCGTTCGACGACAGGATCCCTTAATGACGGTTGACCTCAGTCATCGCATCGCTTCAACAACCCTCTGGCGTATTTGCGGGCGATGCATTCGGCGAAATTGACACCCGGTTCCTCTACATCGCTGTCAACGCGCTCTCTCTCCTTGGTCGTCTGGATGCTATCGACGTTGAGAAAGCGGTCGCGTACATCCGTCAGTGTCGCAATTTCGACGGCGGGTATGGCGCTACCGCCGGCGCAGAAAGTCATTCCGCGCAAGGTGGGCAATTTTATTGGCTGGTCGTGCTACGCAAACGCATGCGTCACCTCATGCCCTATCTATTTTCTTTTACCAGTCTTCGTGTGTGTCGCTGCCCTTGCGATCCTCGACCGGTTAGACGAGGTGGATACAGAGATGCTGTGCTGGTGGCTGTCAGAACGTCAGCTTGGAAATGGAGGCCTCAATGGACGACCGGAGAAATTGCCTGATGTGAGTTTAGTGGTCACATTTCTGTCTCGTTATTTGAGGCACCAACTGGCATGAAACAGGTCTGCTATTCGTTTTGGGTGCTGTCCGCGCTGTCGGTCTTAAACAAGCTGAGTTGGATCGACAGCGACAAGCTTGTTGGCTTCATCCTCTCCGCCCAAGATCCAGAGACAGGCGGTATCGCTGACCGACCAGGTGACATGGTAGACGTCTTTCATACTCATTTTGGGGTCGCAGGTATGTTTACATCCAACACGTCTGCTTTCAGAGCCGTCGAACCTGTATATTGTAGGTCTCTCTCTCTTGGGATATCCTGGCCTGGTGGACTTGGATCCAATATATTGCATGCCCGCGAGCATCATCGAAGCAAAGGGACTCAGAAAGGGGTGGAAAGCACTGCCGCGAAGGCCAGCATGATGATATGCTTCCTGTAATTCTGATTTGCTTCCAAGTCGAACGATATGACCCAAGGTCTAATGATCTGGGATGAAGTCGTGTCTGTGGGGCAATGCCCACCTATGAAGACAATGCAGTGCGTACGAAGGAAGTGGAAGTGGACTCCAGTAGCCCTGTTCAGTGGCTAGACGGAGACCTTGCACCTCATGTCGGACGAACATGGTTCGGAGCTCGTGGCTTCCTGTGCGAGAGGAATTGCTGTGAGCACACTCGCGAGCTTCCGGCGTCGGAATTCGTAAAGAACGACAAATTCAATCGCCAGACAAAACAGGGGGCGAGGTGTATACTTGAGGCATTCGGAGATGAGGGCGCTGGGTGGTTCCTTTTTTTGCATTGAACACCATGGAAGGTTGCTTCAGGTTGGTGGTTCGCTAAATTTGCACAGAAACTCGTTCCTCCGAGCTGTGTCAGTCAACTGTCTCGCGCGAGGAGCGAACGGTCAAGGCATGAATTCGGTGTCAAAACCAAAAATCAGTTGATCACAACCTATTACTAGGCATCCTAGATGTCCCGGCCATCTGGTCGAATGGCCGGTGTCTTGGGTGAAATTCCTACGAAGCTCGATAGCACTCTCGAGATCAGCGCTATATGTGGCTCGAAATGAATGAAAACCATGCAATGTCTGATGCTGTTGCATTCGGTGTGCGTCGCAAGAGTCGTACGAGTCAAATACCCGAGCTCGACTGGATTGGTCAACAGCACCAGCTTTTATGAACTTGCTATGTCTTGATCCTTATCATTATGACAAGGAAGTCTGGCAATGCCGGTGGATCGAGAGAGAAGTTGCACCGGTCTGGCTGCGGATACGTCCCAGTGCTATGCTACCATTCAGTTCATATCTCGAGGCACCGCCTATTCCGTGTTCACAACGTGAACTAAGTGGATCGGGACTCCCGTTTCTCCAATGAACAGGGTTTCTGTCGAATGATTTGTGAGGTCCACGTTGGTGGCTCCACAGAGTTTGGCAAAGCCGCGGTTAGGTACTTGTGATTGTGGTGGTTGCGTGCTCCACGCGCCACGATTGCAACTTCTCCGTGTGAGCCAGGAAGGGGTGGTTGGGATCCGGTAACGAAGAGAGGTCCATTCAGGTTTGTTTCCGCGGCAATCTGGCATGTGACGAAGCGCGTGGCCGACCTGTGTCCGCCTGGCGCGGCGCGTCTCTTGTTCTTCAGCAACACTCACCAGATCGACTAGCACCCCCGTTGTCCCTGTTTCCAGCCAAGCTAACAAGGGAGATCTGGCTTGTTAGGTCTGGCACATGCGCCGACTTACTTGCTATGTACACTTTGACTTGCCGTTTCGGACTGACCGCCACCATGCTGCCTGCGCATGTCCGCGCAGGATGGACCGTCCCTGTCGTTAAAGTCCATCAATTCCCTTAATTTCACATGGCATGCCCAAGCTGACGTGATACTCAGGCAATTTCAACCTTCCGGTGCCCGGAAACCACGCACAGGCGGCAGCTGAGATGTCGCGCGGACTGCTATTTCATGACCCCCACACACCCTCGAAGCGTGGCAGGGAATGGACCATGACGTTTACCATGCACCTCCTTCATCGCCCTTGGTCGCTTCGCTAAAGTGGCTTGGCGATGCCCGCCTCATGGGCAAGATATCAAAACCCTCGAATCTTACCGGCTTTCTGTAACCCACTCTCTTTCTGAGTGCTCATTTTAGCCTTTGGACAGAACGCCTTGGCAGGAATCACCGTCGTATTTTCGCTGACGATTTGACACTTGAGACAATGGTATCCACGATTCTCGGCGTGCTCATTCTCGCCCGTAACGGGGACCGTTCCGAGTTCCTTCAGGATCCCTACAGCTATGCGCCATCCTTCACCGAATCTACTCCTCTCGGTGCCGTACGTCTGGCCATTCGCTCCCTCAACGACGCACGCTGACATGTCACGATGGACAGGCCCAGTCGTTCCAGCTTGGTTCCTACCTTAGGTCTACTTATCTGGACTCGTCTTCGCCGCTTCACATCCTTGACATGCCACTGGACCCTTCCCACCCCATCCCGCCCAGTCAAGTCAACGTCCACGCCAAGTCGGATGGCGAGGGTGCCGCCATCTTTGATTCCGCTATCGCATTATTGCAGGGGATGTTCCCGCCAACCCCGCATAACAGAATTGAGCTCGCCAACGGATCTACCGTCGTTTCCCCACTTGGAGGTTATCAATACGTCCCCGTCGAGATGGAAGGTGTCGATCACGTGCTCGAACCATGGACCGACTGCAAGGTCTGCATGGCACTCACCATTCCGCGTGGCTACTTATATTAACGCTGCGTCTAGTCTTTCAAGAAACACGTTTCCGAGGTGTATGCGTCGGAAGAATTCCGGCAAACGGCCAAGGATGCGGAACATTTCTTTGGATCGATCCATGACTACGTGTTTGGCCGACCGACGACACTTGTCGACATGGTAAGCTTCAAGGTTGTCTTGAATTTGCTCGGCTTCTAACTCCTGTATTTCGTTGCAGTGGAATGTTGGTAATCACTTTCATTCTACTATTTCATTTCTGATGTGGCACAGGTATATGATTACCTCAACACGGAACTGACCTACAACCAGACCTTTGCGTACCGACTTCCACCGACTCTGATCGAACAAGCACGCGGCTTGGCCAACTACAAAGAAAACGCGGTCTTCACTGACAAGGAACTCGGGGGCATCGGAAACAGTGAGTCTTTCGAGCTTCTCTCTGTGGCCAGGACCGTGACATACTTGCAGTCGCCGGACGGGCCATCCTTTCTCCAATTCTCAAGTCCCTTGAACGCATTGCTTTCGACGATGACCCACTCCGAATCTTGCTCATTGATACTAGCTACCAACCCTTCGTCTCGCTCTTCCACATGCTGAACGCCGAGGGCGTAAGCGGGCCCGTCTGGGGCATTCGTGCGTATATGCGTCCCTGTCCTCGTCATTGTACTCACCGTCGCGGCCTTGCAGCAAACTTTGCCTCTGCGCTGGCGTTCGAGGTCGTCCGCGGTCCCGGCCCTGAGTTCCGCGACTTTGTGCGCGTCAAGTTCAAGAACGGCACAGACGACGCCGCGTTCGAGACACTGCACATCTTCAACCACCCCGAAGAGGTGCTCCCGGTGACCGAGTTCATCTACCGACTGGAGGTGCGTCCCGCCGCGTCCTCGTGGGTACGGCATTGCTCACCCCTGCTCAGCACCACGTGGTCCCGGATGACAAGTGGTCTTCCACGTGCTCTAAAAGCTGGTTCCCGTTCGAGATAGACGCGTCCATCGCGGGCACAGGGTCGACACCATTCCGGATGATGCTTGTTGCGCTGCTTGCCGTAGGCGCGTTTGCGTTCATGGCATTCCGGCGGTACAGACACGCGGAGAAGGCGAAGCGCGACGAGGCCATGCGAGAAGAGGAGGTGCGCGTCGATGCCCGACATGGTCGCTTTGGACGCTCATCCAATGTTCAGCATGGCATATTTGTCAACGAAAAGTCGCATTTACTCCCTTGAATGGTAGCGTTCAAGGTAGGATGTAAAGTGTGTGGCGGGGATCCAAGTAGTTCTCATGTGCATTGTCATTTAACTCTTATTACGACTGATTGTTTTCTTCTTCCTGCATTGGCTGGCATTGATATATCTCACTTTTTTCTGCATTCTTTGTTCGCATGCTTGCCGTCGTTGTCGTCGTCGACCATGCGCATATATGGCACCGAGTACTTGCATGTTTGTAGTAGTTAGGCTCTCCTTCCTAAGCTTACGAAAAGACTGCAGGTGGGACGCATTTCGCCGATCTGATCAGTATCCTGCTAGTACCATTACGGTTTCGCAGACACTCCAGGGGTGTTTTTTCGAGGGTGGATGACTAGTTGTTCGAGCGCTGCATCGATAACCGTGGGTTGCATGCGAGAAGACTCGGGTGCCCACGTCCTGACCTGTGAGGTATGTATCGGTACGACGCCCGCTCGGACCTGCTTGACGGGCTCTTCGTTCTGCATATCTGACCACCTGTCGTGCGGTCGTTCACCTCATAGACGGGCTGGTCACCAGACTAAATGTTACCGGTGATAATCATCATCGATCAGATTCGTCGTCAAAATTCCGGTTGTGACTGGACTGATGGGCCGTCCATTCCTAAAACCCGGAGTCAACAGATGTGCTGTGAGGCAAGTGGGGAGCCTTGGTAAGTATGAGACGAAACTGCCATTGGAAACCTTGGCTCGATGGGATTTCTCAGACCGTCCGTCGATTCCGTCTCGTATGCGGGCTGGTCACTAGACTCGGCTACAAATGCTGAAGACTTTCAACACGCTGATTTCGCAGTTCGGTCACACATCGGATAGTGGTTGACAATTCACAGAAACTCCTCGGTTTCACTATCAAGTAAACGATTGCAGATCATTTTGTGTAGATCTCATTAGTTAACTCTCAGTCATGAAACGACTCGGGCGCATATACTTATGCTAAGCCGAACGGCCCAATTGAAGGCGGACTAATCGCCAGCGTCGCAGCTCAGGGTAAGCCACTTCTTTGATGCTTGTAGTCTCTGATAACCGAGTATATGTATGATTCTCCCGTTGGTTACAGCGTCAACGTAATTCTCCCTCCTTGACCTCTACTTCGTTTGTTACCATTTTTATACATGAGACTAATGGAACGTACACGCACTAATTTGCGACGCCATGATCACCTTTGGCACCACGGATGGCATCGTTCTTCCTCTTCACATTTTCCCGCCTCACATACTCCCGAATATCCTCTGGTATGCTCGATACAGCGTTGTACGTGCTTGGCACGGGCTCGCCGAACCCTTCATATACCTTGCCACATCGTATGTTGGGTTTGGATAAGTGGAAGACCCAACAGTCTGTAAGATACTCACCGGCAAGACGCCCGTCCAGACCCGCTTGACGAGTTCCTCGTCTTGCATGTCCGACCGCTCGTCGTGCGGTCCCTCGGCTCTGACCTTGGCACTCGCGCTCAGCACACGCACTTTCAGAATTCGCGTGCTTTGCATCTCGGCGCTCGTGGGCGGGTTCCTCGAGTTCTCCCACCGGTGGGGCAGCACGCCATTGGTGAGGAGCGTCATCGCCCAGAGCTTCTCGTCAACGTCCGTGACAACGGTCGCAATACCGTGGACGACGGCCGAGCGGTAGTTGTAACTGTGCGAGAACGGGCTAAGGGCGAGAACGAGGCCGTCAATGTGGGTTGCTGCGACGCAGACGGGCAGGCCTTCCGACTCGGATGCGCTTGCGTCCGCGTCGTCGTTGTCGGGCGTGATGGCAGAGAGCTTCATTAGACGGCTAGACACATGACCTAGGATGTGTTCGAGAAGATGAGCGGGCTTGCGCGCAGGGCGTTGATGATGCCTGTCTCACCGTGCAGATAACACACCGGCGCGTCGCCAGCACCTTCGGGATAGACGGCCATCTTGCCGATCATAGGTAGTATGACCGGCATACGCTCGAAAGGGTCTCCTGGGGTGCTGGAGGATGAGGGTGGGAGGAAAGAGACGTGCGCAACGAGGGCGGCGTTGATGATGCCATGAATGGTCTCGTAGTCGTATACCGCTGAAGCGGCGTTAGTCAGATGTGCACTCGAGCGGCTGGAAGGGCTCCCAGTGTCGCTCACCTCGTTTGTTCAACCTGTTTACCGTGTTCCTCTGCTCTCTCGGATAGGTGTGGGCATCGTCGATAGTATCCATGATGGAATGGATCGAGAAGGGAGTATATGATCGAGACAACTGATCGAGTCATTGATCTCAATCCAAATGCAAATGCGGAGCTCCGAGCCTGAATAGGGTACAGCTGACTTTCTCACGACGTATACCAGCGGGAGCCGGTGACCCAAACCCGATTCATTATGAGATATATACAACAGCAACGGCCCTGGGCTCGAGGTCATAATGTATAATACACGTCCAAAACCCATAGACTATCAGAAATATACAGCATTACCATACATTATGGGAAAGTCAACTGTAATTTAATTCATCATCAAAGCAACAAGAATCCAAAGCGGACCTACCTGTTTTGAGACCCGATTTCGGCAAAATTCGGCACCGTGAAAGCTGAGTTTGAATATAGTCCAATGCACTGTAGCCCAGTCGAAATCGATTCAACAATAAGAGATGTAATGTATTCTTCCATAAGGACTCCAGCAAGCTTTTGGTGCTCAGTTTTCCCAGGAATTGGGGAGAAGGCAAGGAAATGTATCAAGTCCTTATCATTCACTTGCTGTGATACAGTCTAAACTCTGACAAGGCCTATTCTAGTCAATGAGGATTGGAATTTCAAAGGAGCACAGAATGTGAGGTGTATTGATGTATATAGCTATTCAATACTCTTTTCAAAAGTATTACTCCAGCATCCCAAGTTGTGCTAGGGTTGTGCTCTTTCAATCATGTCGTCCACTACCACCAAGATAAATTAAAGCCCCGCCACTGTGCCACTGCGGGCAGTGAAAACCAAAAGCCGAAACCCACTCAAAACGACGCCAAAACTATCACGGACCTGGCCGGACGATATAGCATGAAATTCACTTCATTGCATGTCGTCTTCGATAAGTTGTGTTTGTTTCCGTTTTCGTTTTCGCTGCACAGTCACTTTGACTTGGAATTCGTGATTTGAACTCGGTAATTGCCGAATTCGTATTTGTTTTCCCTTTTCGTTGCACAGCCGCTCTGGCTTGTAATTTATATTTCCTAGGCTCAATGGTCATCAGCCTATCGCGATTCCCGCTTTTACTATCAAAAGGACTTGATCAAGTGTCGCCGATAACATGACCCAACCATCAATCAAGCATGGCCTAGTGCAAGCCCAGGCCCAATAGGCTGGGGCCTAGCTCGGCCCGTCAACAAGAGCAGTGGTTTCAGACGGCGGTGGGAGAATAGCGCGGATACGCTCGCTGGCACATGGATGTAGCACGCCACTGCAATGACTGTGCAGGCATCAACCCGACGACGACCCGGCTCGACAACGACGAACCTAGCTTCGATAACGCGTCAGCGGGCATCCCGACGGTTTGGCGATGTGATGACGATGCGACGACGATACAACATGACGCGTGACGGCTCGTGCCCTCGTCCTGTGTGCACACACGCAGTCTGGTCGCCAGTTATCGTACTCGTGCACTTGCTTCAAATCACTACGCGCGTAGCTTGTTGCGTCACGCTCTTACAACTTCTGCAGCTTTTTATGGACATTTTCTTCGTGTCTGGGCTGTGTAGAAGTATCCAACAGGACAACGATGGCGGTGACATTTCGAACTCGGCAATAACTTGGACGTGGCGATGCCAACACGTTCCTACTGATGGCCCTGTGATGCAACCTCGCCGCGCCAAAGGACTCTTCCCGCTCTTTGCGCCCTAACCTGACCTGCTAAGAAGACACTCGTATGCAAATGCGAGCATGATCACATTGTCACGTTTGTGTTTGCATTCAAATATCTTCCCAAGGCCTACTGACCCAACCGATAGTGGACCTGGACGACTGCACATCTGGACCGTAGAAGATGACGATGACGAACTGCCAGCAGATGATGGGAGGGGGTTTGGGGAAGTAGTCGTAGGAGTTGCAGACACACAGCTTGGGGTTTGGACAGCTGTTAAAGTGGTATCTTCAAGTAACGAATGCATGAAGTATGATCTTGACGCGACAAGCATAGTGAGAACGAGGGGTGGGGTTAGTTTTGGTCTGGTGAAGAGTCAGAAGTAGGTCTGGCTACAACTTGGCTACTCAGCGCTACGGAGGTACCAATGGTTCCACACCGGCACGAAGGACATCTTGCTCGGCAGCATAAATCGGAAAACTGGAGTGTAAAACCCTTGAGATGAATCAACGAGTTTTAAAGGCCTGAGCCGTGCAGTTGCACCTTGAGGAGAGTAAACGTGGATCTCAAAGTTTGATGAAAGCCTACTTCACAAGCTCAATCGACCAAATTCGAAGCAGAATTCTCAAATACAAGATGGAATTCTTAAACCCAAATCGAAATCGAAATCTTCAAGTCGAAATACGTTTTGTCCTCTCCCGCCCCTCATACAAAACGGGGTAAGTCAAAGTTCAAATCGGTTTTAGGGCTCCCAAATCCATTTCCAAATCCATGGTCAAAACGGCCTCAAAACGGCACCCGTTTTTCTACTCTGACGTCCCCTACTGCCAGCAAGGACACTCTCCTGTCCCCCGTCCACAGATGTAGGCGATACAGCGGTGAGCCGCGACGACACACAATCTCAGTGAAAAAGAAAGTGGGGCCTGCCAGCTGATCGCAGTCCGCTGCACGACTGGTCCTCACCCCCAGGTTCTGGAATGGCATTGTGCTGTTATTGCATTGCAATACCCAAGTTCGGAGCACCACCACCCATAGCCGTAACGTTTGCCAGCCCTTGCCTCTGAGGTGTACCGTTCCAACTTTTGGCCCATCTCGCGCACTCATGCGGACGCGCTCTGTGATCCTGCCCCTCGCCGGCCTCTTCCCGCGCGGTCGCACGAGCAGCACCAATGCGAGCTCAGGATGTCTCTGCGCCAGCGACCAAGTCTGCTGGCCCTCTGTGCCGAGCTCGAATTCTAAGTCTCTCAACCGCTCGTGTACTCTCACCCCACCGCGTACGCTTGCTACCCACCTTCGCACCCATCGGGGGACTACACCCGAGTCAACGCGAACTGGTGCAACAGCATCTGGCGCGCGGCACAATCGGGCTCGGTGGGAATCGCTGTGTTCGTGTTCCAGAACGCGGCAGTCGACGGGTGTTATCTGAGCATGAGCGTCACGGGAACCTGTGGGCAAGGCCGGGTACCTGTCATTGGCGTGGACGCGCGCTCGGTGAAAGATATTCAGGCGGCGATCGGGTTCGCGCTCAAGCATAGTTTGAAGCTTGTCGTCAGGAACACTCGGTGAGAGGGCGGTGTTCCCTGTGCATATATAGTCCATGTCTGACGACCACGGGTATAGTCATGACCTGACCGAACGCAGTGCAGCGCAGGGATCATTCGTTGTACGGACGCATAACATGAAGAACATCACGTACGACGCCACGTTTATACTACGGGGTGGGCCGGAGAGCGAGCCGTTTGAATGTCCGTCAACATGCACAAAGTCGCATATATTTCGCTCTGATAAGATCGCCTTCACGGCTATCACCGTTGGTGCGGGTGTGGAGTGGCACGAAGCATATGCTACTGTGGATCAGTATGGCCGTATGATGGTCGGCGGTATCTCTTCGGGAGGTTCGGTTGGTGCCCCCTGTGGATGGCGGGCGGAGGACACTCGTTCCTATCACCCAGCCATGGCCTTGGTGATACTTCGTCGGGAATCCTACTGACTCAGACGTTGACCGTTACGTGAAGGCGTCGACAACGTTTTGAAGGTCACCACACTGCTTTCCATGGGCGGATTCCTGACCACGAACACGTATCAGAACCCCGACCTTTTCTGGGCCATGACATCCGTCACTTACCGCACATACCCGTCCAGAATTGGGTGTACGCAGCTAACGTGGCCAACTCATCTGGGTTGCTGGTGCTCGTCGAAGGACTACTGCGGTTCCAACCCCAGTTCACGGACGATGGCTTGGGTGGCTATGGCACGATATCCAGCCAAGGGCTCACTTTCAGCTATGTCGCGCCCAATACAACCAACGAGACTGTTGGGGTGACGACGCAGGCATGACAGGACCTTACGCAGATCGTGACGCCGTATAGCGTCGCGTCGTCGAACTTGGTAACCTATGTCTCGTTCGCGTATGCGCTGCTATATCAGTTCATGTCCGAATCGGGATCAGACGATGTAGATGGCAGGTATTTGATCGGCACGAATCGCCTCCCCCCGCGGGACTCGGTTGCGAACAAGACGAGCGAGATTACGGCGATACTGGTGAGTTGTAATGCCGGCTTGGAGTGTGTCCTGTCCGTGTTTTACTTTCCAGATTGAATGACTTTGATCCGCGCACCATCATCGCTAGCGGCAAAGTGAGCCAGTTCGCGCCCGACTCAGTCGAACTGAACCCACGCTGGCGAAAGGCCATCGTCGAGGCAATCTGCGGGATTGAGTGGGATGAATCCACAACGCAGGCCGATGTCCGCGGGTTGATTCAGCAACTCGAGCAGTGAATCCAGGAGATGTATGACATCATCCCCAACGATGGGTCTTATTTGAACGAGGTGCGTTTGCCCTCGACGATCGCGCGCGCTGATCCTCAACCCATCACACAGGCGTTGTTAGTGCATGTCAGGGGCCTCGGGAGGAGCCGGGCGGAGTCAGTACAGTACATGATTTCCCCCTCCCGGGCGTTCTTCGGCGAAAATTTTGCGTCCCTACAGAGCATCAAGAATAAATATGATCCGCACCGACTGCTTGTCCTTGCAGAGGGGTAGCTCGTGATGGACACGTGTTTTGGTGGGTTGTTTGTGCATGTTCCACGCCAGTTACATGGATGCGCTATGGTGCCCTCGGGTTCTGAGACCATAACATATTTTACGATCCTGGCAGAAATTATCGTGCATTGATCTGAGCGACCTTGCGTGGTCGTGTTTGGGTAGCACCACCTAATATTGTAGTATATCAGCCGCAATAAGTGACTTACTTAAAGTGATTCTGTACTCAACACTCATGTTCAATCTCATGCCACTCCCAGCAAACCCCTTTCCACGTCATGGTGGTGTTATCCATGTCAATGTATAGTTAAAGCACACCAGAAAACCCAGGTTTTTCCATAGCATTCATAATATCATAGTGTCCTGTTTCAATTCCTTCTGAATCTTGCCTTTTGCAGATTCCATGTTAAATCACCATGACTTAGAAGGGCAGTGTCGAACCTGATGTTAAACTACATGGAGATGTTCTTAGTTGCTCGGTAAAATGCCCCATCAAGGTCCGATGCACGTCTCTGAGTTTTTGATGCTTACCTTCAAGTCGGACACTTTACTCGGCGGTAGACTTGCACATTCCAAGTTGTACCGATCCACTGGGCCCAAAGATCCCACGGAAGGTGTATCCTACAGTGATTGGCGAGTAGCATGCTGTGCAACTTTGAAGCGTAGTGCGCCTTGGCGAATGCGGTTCGTTTGTTCATGCCAGGCTACGGTGCTCAACGTCATCCGATCCCCACATGGATAGCCGACAAGCACAGCAGACAATCCTCACTTGGGCTGCCGAGTTTCCACACACCAATGCACAAGGAAGCGAGTCCACGATGACACACTTCTCCAGGGCTGCGTGGTATGAAACTTGTTGTCGTTCCCCCAGAGTATGCAATTTTCGATTCGTCCAACTTATACTCAGACCAAATATGCGAACGCGCTCCGCAATCCTGCTCGGAACACTCCTCCCCCTCTTCTGGACTTGCAACGCTAGGAGCACCGGTACCGACGCGAGCTTCGGCTGCCTCTGCACCAGCGACCGAGACTATTGGCCCTCGGACGCTACATTTTACCAACTCCAATATCAGGTCTCTCAACCGCTCGTCTACCCGCGTCCCACTGCGTACCCATGCTACCCTCCCTCTCACCCGTCGGGGAACTGTACTAACGTCAACGCGAACTGGGGTGACGGCAACTGGCGCGCGTCACAGCCTGGTTCTATGGAGCTCGCCAACTACGAGATGTTCATGTTCCAGAACGGGACGCTCGATGCATGCTACCTGGATACCAACGTCACAGGGACCTGTGGGCAGGGTCGGGTGCCTGTCATCGGCGTGGACGCGCGTTCGGTGGAGGACATACGGGCAGCGATCGGGTTTGCAGTCGAGCATCGGCTGAAGCTGGTCGTCAAGAACACTGGGTGAGTCGATTGTGTTCCAGTACGGACGCCGGGTACTCCGTTCGTGCATCAATTCATATTCTTTGTTTGGTCAAGGCACGATTTTATTGGCCGTAGCGCGGCACGGGGTTCATTCGTCGTATGGACGCACAATATGAAGAACATCACGTACGATGCCACGTTCTTGCCGCAAGGCGGGCCAGTGAATGGGACGTTTGAAGGTCGGGCGGTCGATATGCAAGGCTTGTATTCTACACTGGCGAACTCGCTTGTACAGCTGTAACCCTCGGAGCAGGTGTGCAGTGGTACGAGGCATACGCCGCGGCGAACGAACATGACCGTATGATGGTCGGTGGCATCTCTGCAGGTGGTTCGGTCGGTGCCTCCGGTGGATGGTTGGCGGGTGGAGGACACTCCTTTCTATCACCCAGCTATGGCCTTGGTAAATTCCCTTGTCAACGAACCTGCCGAAATTGAGGCCGATCACTAATCGAAGGCGTCGACAACGCCTTGGAAATATCTGTCGTGCTTTCCTCGGGCGAATACCTGATCATGAACGCGTATCAGAACTTGGATCTCTTCTGGGCCTTGCGCGGCGACGGCCCAAGCACGTACGGAGTTGTGACATCTGTCACTTACCTTACGTATCCCATGGTTCCCGTCCAGATTTGGGAGTACCAGGGCAACGTGACGAACTCGTCTGTACTGCCAGAACTTGTCGAAGACTATTTGCGATTCCAAGCAGAGTTTACCGACGATGGTTGGGGTGGATACGGTGGGATATCCAGCCAAGGTCTTTCTTTCACAAACATCGCCCCCAATATGACGAACCAGACTGTCGCGACGACGATGCAGGGATGGCAGAACTTCACGGAGTCTTTGACTCCTTATGGCGTCGTGTCTTCGAATACGATAGGTTATTTTTCTTCCGTTTACGAATTACTTTATGAACTCATGTTCAGTGGGGATGCCGAGGACGGTGGATATATGATCGTGACGTCTCGCCTTCTCTCGCGAGACACGATCGCAAACAAGACCAGTCAAGTCACGCAGGTGCTTGTGGAATGCGGCGCGGGTTTCAAGTAGGGCACTACTCTTATCGGATGGGATAATTGACAATGATTCTTGCAGCACCATCGCCGGTGGAAAGGTGAACCAATTTGGCGCCGATTCTGCTGGATTGAATCCGAGATGGCGTGACGCCATCACCGAGGCGGTCACTGGGGTTTCTTGGAATGAAACCACGTCATCGAACGAGATCCGGGAGCAGATTCAACAACTTAAGGGGTGCATCCAAGCAATGTATAATGTGACGCCCGACGATGGTGCCTACTTGAACGAGGTATGTCGTTCTCCATGCCCTGGAAGAGTGTAGTCTGGTCCGCTGACCTCCTTACCATCGCGCTACCAAATAGGCGTCTCCGTTCGAGGTCGATTGGCAGGGCGCGTTCTTCGGCGAACACTGTTCGACTTTGAAGAGTATCAAGAATAAATATGATCCGTATCGATTGTTCGTCGTCGCAGAGGGTGTGGGTTCTGAGGATTGGGACAAAATCTGACGGGCCGGTTCTAGTATATAGGCTCGTGATGGACATACGTTTTGTTAACATTCTTCTGTGCTATTTAATATTTTATAGCGCCCTCAGCCTTTGAGACCATGGCTCATTTTACGAAGACTCTTCATGGATTGGTTCGAGTGCTTCGCTCAACGGATGCGTAATCGGCAGTGAACCCAACCTGCTGAGCCCTGAAACATGTTCCTTAGAGCCAGAGAATACTATCATGGAATACCAAATACATACACACCCCAAATGCACAATTGTCTCCCTAGCACACAATTCCACCCATCACTTTCCAGAGATACCTAGGGAATATAGATCAGAGTGTATTTTAATATAGACAACCTTTAGAATGGGAAAAAATGTGTTGTAGAAAGCACAGGACACAGAAACAGGAGTGGCAAGTAGCCAGAAGACACAGTTTCTGGGCATTCTGAGCCAGATCTGAAACTGATATAGTACATGAAATATAGTGATTTACTCCAAGAAAGTTTTATCGGTCTATCTGGAGGTTTTGGAGATGTCGGGGCGTCAGTAGACGACTGTGGTGCGATGCTCTTCAACGACGAAAACTCTAGTGTGACAAAACCTTCGGCTTCCATGCTGCACGTGACATCGCGTGACCAAATTTATGCATTTGGGTAGATTTCGACCTCGATTCCATTCTAGCAACTTCGAAACTTCATCTTTTGTTTCCGTAGTGTACGAGCTAATAGAGGAGGGTCTAGGCTACATCCTCTGGTAGATACAGGAAAAACAAAAAGTGTAGTTATGTTGCTATTCAAGAAACGGCTGAGATGGTACATCTGGGTTCATTAATAGTACACGTTCCATCCACGAGGCATCAAAGTTATGTCATAGCTATGCCGGGGCCGCTAGGCGGTGTCATTGCTAGCGCTTGGTACCTGCAAGGCAAAAAAAAATAGTAGCCAATCCACACAATGCCGCGCAGCTAGTAGTCTGAAACTTGCATGTGGGCTTTCTGGTGTATCTAGTGTTATGATTCCGGTAGAAACAAGTTCAGCGACTGGCGAACTAGCAATCCTTTCCATCAAGGTCGCAGTTGGTGACCTCAGTCTGGCAGAATCGATGCGTGTGAATTTCCAAAAGCGCGTATGTAATCATTGTCTCGTCAATCTTCTATTTTGTCAGTATGCGATTAGTTGTCATCTGATACAGACCTGCAAGTATCCACACGGTCATTCAAAACCCTTGAGGCCCTGCATTTCCTGTGAGTGACTCGATAGTTTCAAAAATATTTGCGCCGCTAGTGTTTGACACTTCGAACAATATGGAGAACCCCTTGAGCAACTCACAGTATATTTGAACTGTAATGCCACCGAGCGTGAAGTAGATCAAAAGCATTTTTGCATATCAGATAGTCATTATCACCCACAGTTAGTGCTCGTAGATTCTAAATTATTTACAAAGTTCAACGGATTAAAAGATAGTTGCAACGGACGTTTGCTCACCAAGTGATTCCGGCGCTGACAAAGAGAACAACGTATCCGTGTGTTCTGGTAGCCTTGCACATCATCGGCAGCATGCTTCACGTTGCCACGAGCGTGTTACTGATCATATTTAAAAGAAGTATCAGTGTCTTAAACCCGGCACTCCAAAGTCGTATTCCTACCTCGCCGCAATCACACGTATCCACGCAACAACTCGGAACTTTACCAAAGACATTCATTTATCGTTTCGGATGAGCCAATATAATAATACACCTGAAGCAGCTATGTTTGGGAAAGACACTTTGGTGGCCAAAGTGATGGTAGCAGAGCAGTTGAATGTCAGAGTCACCACGCCGTGACCTGTGAGTAGGCAGGTCTGTATCAGTACATGCGGTCAGTGCTCGAGCCTGGGTACCAGCACAATTTGTATTGATACAATTCTTCTGAGGCCTCAGCCTCTTGTGATGCTGGTGCCTGCCAGTTCCTGGTTCGCATTTTCTGATTCCCGAGACGGAGGCACGATAGAGTACCATTGAAGGTACCTAGTAAATTGATACACCACAGGACTGCGTCGCGGTTCCTATCAGCATCCAGATCGCGGTGCGCCTGCATCGTCGTTGTGCCATGTTGATCGCCATGCGCCTCACCAGCCACCTGTGTCGTCGCCGTCGCTATTGTGGTGTCGTGAAGATGCGGCAACATCAACGTCGTCATCGTGATATTGCCAGTAACACCACTGGCACTGGCAACAGTCAGCCATGCTTGCCGCCCGCATCATGGTCATGTTGTTGTGGTGTCGTGCAGAAGCGGCACTATCAGAGTAGTGGTCGTGATGCCGGTAATGTCACAGGTGGTGGTCTGGGGATCCTGGAGCCGGGTGTGGGCAAGGCAAACAGCCTACTCTAGGTGAGTGCGCTTGACTGCTTGATTCGCCCCAGATTGACCGTTTATATCCAGCAAAATCTTTTTGGCCTCAGTGAAAGTCAGTCTTGTCGAAAGGAATGGTGTTCTTCTCTGTGGAGACTACAGTAAATCTGGTCTGTTGATCATACCCTCGATCCGCCCAACATACGTTCCAGTCCCAAGACAGACCTTGGGTATGTGAGGCCAACGAGCTGCAGCAGGGTTTGGTCCGGACTCCCTTGGAAGTGGGCGTCCCTCTACTGTCCGTAGAACATCGCTCCAAGGTTCATCTATTAAACCGATAGGCTGTCGGCATAAGTCACGTCCTGATATTTAAGTGAGCCAGACCGGACTCCCGGTACCGCACACAAACTCAAGCGGAAGGAGTCTGGCGGACAATGACGGTGCGGGGAAAAACGTACACGCACTGAACAATCGTCTTGTGTACGATGGACCATATACGATAGATGCATCGCTCCACCGATACACATCTAGATCTGTATCGCTCGACTCGATGACGATCCTGCATAACCGGGGTCATTGCAGGTATGGCTACCTAGCACTCTGTAGTGCCAGAATCCCGGATGTCCGATGATGGCGTTTGATGTTGTGGGTAGGCTACCAAAGTATATGTACACTTCATGTCAGCAATGTTTACTGTAAAGCCCTGTTTCACTGCGACACCTTATCAGATCATGATATACCAAACAAATAGCATTGGTCTACCAATTCAAAATCCGTCAAATGTAAAGACGCGAGTAATTTGCATGGAAATCCTGAATCCCGTTTTGTCTGTCAGTTTCCTAAGTGCGCGAGCCAAAACGCTCTAGTAACGTGATGACAGTGGTGGCGCGGGTGAGGGATGCGATTACATAATGGTGACACAACCTGCATCTGTAACGCACAAGAATTTGCATCCCAACCCAGGGCCAATACTCTCGCCCGGAAAACCAACTATCACAGAGTGCTTAAGCATTACTCTGCATACCCGCTCCCCCTGGATCATTCTCCGCACCCTTGGTCTAAGCGTTGGAGGGTAACACGTCACGGTGAGACGGCCCGAGGTGTTGCCAGTTTGGCGAACTTCTATTTTGGCGGACCCTCGCAAATAGCAGTAAGCGAAGTTCCGCCGATGCGTTCTTCACAGGTAAGAACGACTGCCGGAAGAACTTGTCATAATCACTGACAGACCCCATATGAGGTATTCAAATAGTTCGAAGTCATCTTTGTCGGAATGTTGCGACGCCAGAGCTGCCTTTTGGAGTATGCATGATAGATTTATCCTGCATCTGACATGTCATGCTTCATATCCGATTGTACGAACAGCAGCTCACTTGCAAGTTTAGTCGATTACGTCCATGTCCTGAGTACCATATCACTGGTACTCTCATAATCTTTCGGCGAGTCCTTTATGTGAATCGGGTGACCGCGGACTGATCAGCTAATGAGCAGCGAGCAGTGTCGACAGCCCAAAATGGCTTCATACTGATAGGCATCATGATTGAAATTGTCGTGATATCGATGTCAGTACAGTTGGCCGGGCGGATCCCTGTCCGCCATCTGTGTACGCCGTCTGTGTCACAATATACCTGGCTTATCTGTCGTAACGGACTACCAGTAATGGACGGACGTGGCCAAACACCCATGGCTGTATGTTCCCGCTCGCATTCTGGGGCATGTGGTGGCTGTGCTCGCATGTCCTGCACCGGCTTCCTCCATTCAGGTGAAGATCGTGTGTCTGTTCAGCAGAGATGCATGGCCCATGCACTGAACATGATCCGCGTAAAAGATGATTGACTTGACCGCATGTGTCGTCGCTGCTTTCGAACTCAATTCGAGACGTGAATTCATCGCGACCGTGATCTGAGAGGATGGGTTGCTGGCATGTCTTGTATTGCCGTGCGAGTTCGTCACTCACCCAGTCTCTGGCACTCCCATGCCGATGCGATGCGTTTCGGTGCGTTCCGACCGCTCGCTTGGCGTGCGCGACTAACCTCACAGGAAAAGCATCTACCGTGAGCTCGGACACACCCCGGCCCTCCGCCGCTCTTTGCCAGTTCGAAGTCGCCGCTGACCAGTGTCGAACACGGCATCAATGGCGCAGTTCCCTCTGGAGTGATGACGATGACACACCAGTCTAGCGGTCACCAGAGATAGTAGCGACGGAACGTCACGCGTTCAATTCAATGGGCAATGCAGGGTTGTATGGATAACGGCCGTGATGGTGGCACGTCATTGAGGGCATGACATCCTCAGTCAAATTTTTCGTGCGGATTCTATGAATTCCCCACCATTGGTTTACATAACAGGATGGACATCATTGACAATGTTTTGCGGTGCTTAATCGAACGAGCGTCTATGTCAGAGCTGGATCGGACATGGATAGATTGGTGTTCGAGATGCGTCCATTTTTGGGTTACGTATAGAGTGTCATCGTATCTAATCACAAGCCCCTGATATGGGAGGATGACGCGCATGTCCTCTCATCGCGCCTCCGACGGTAGCATGCAATCCCAGTGGGCTGTCACTGATCTAGACTACGCTACGTACAACTGACCTGTCAAATGCCTGCCTGTGCTCTCTCAATCGGTCCATTGATGTTCTGATGTTCTTACCACTGACTTCCCGAAAGGACGCGAAGACGCGAAGATGGAGTAGGACGCTCCCAGCTTCGGCTCGCCAATGACGTTGGAACGGTGCATCGATCGCACTCCCACGCGCAGTTAGAACGGCCCTCGGAGCGCGACACCACCATCGAGATCGGGGCACGACAGACGCACGCGCGTCGTTCCATCGGCATCCCGATGCGTGCCAAACGGCATGCCTGCCGCCCCCAGATGATCAGCACCGCCAAAGGCGCGTTCGCACGGGCGGGCGGGCTTACGGCAACGGAAGCGGTCTGACGTACGAGGACACAGACCGACGCTCTTCGCCTTTTGCGCCGCCCTCCGACTCGTCCGTATGGCCGTGGATGCGCACTGGTTGCCCGTACGTGATTGCCTCAATTTAGAGAATACGGTCAAGCGTCGGAGAATGCCTGAGACACCCTTGCTAGTCTGCAGGACGGCGATTGGTTGTTGCCGGCTGCTGTGACCTACCTACCCCTCCAGGATAAATGGGCGTTCCAGGATAGCGGGTCACCTGAGATGGTGTGGGTAGGAAGTGGAGAATCGGCTCCGTGGAGAGGTTAGTACGAGAGTACGACAGAAGAAACGTACACCGTGTCATCCAACAGGACTGGAAATGAAGTCATAGGATGGAACACACAACAGAACAACATTCCCCGGAGGAGATCGGAAGGGCTCTGGGAGTTGTAATAAAGGTTTCTCGCTCCTTGTGGTGTCTGTGCTCTGGGGGAGACCATGAGCTACCTCATTCAGCTACCGGGGGATTGTCATGCTGGCGTGGGCGAGCGACGTCGTTCCGGCAATTCGACATGTCGCCCATCAGATGCAAATTGCGCAGCCACGCAGGGTTCGTCGACATTGAAGGACTGGGGTGGCATCTCCCGGCGGTCCAAGAAGCAACAACACAATCAAATTCATTTTACCCTGATCAGCCCCAGGTTGGGGATGTGGCGTTACTGACAAAGCTTCTGGCAATTGACAGAATTCGCACGCAGGAGCGCGTGTGTGGTGAGTGGTATACCGTAATCCCATGGCGTCGAAGTTGCAGTGGAACGGACGTCTGAGATAAGCGGAGAAGCACATTTTCATATCATATACTGCGCGGCGTGCGACGCGTTTACGTTGGGCAACTCGACGTTGAACGCCGAATGGCACATCGAACTCCGCAGACCGATGAGGACGGAAGGGGATCAAATCGAGGGATCTGATGGTGAGGACGAGGGTATGTGTAGGACTGAAGTTAGTTTCCCATTGGCAGTGTCATAGGCATGGTAGACCTTATCTTTGTAGGAATGTGATCCTAGCCGGATTACGGGCGGTTGCAATCGTCGGAAAAGGAAGAGGATCGCCGAGGTGCGCGAGGAGTGAAGTGTGATCGCGGGGAGTCTGGACCGAAGGCCCGTGTGTTGTTCACAATAGGGGAGCGTAAAAAACGAAGAAAGTCGTTATGTTGCAGGCCATGGAGACATGTGAGCAAGGTTACGACCTGGCAGGCTTCGTGGACAAATATAGGATGATGGGTCCGGGGTCGGCGGATCGGCGTGCGCCAAAGGGAGGGTTTGCGGTCCGTGAGTCGCAGACGTGGGGTGGAGCTGCACGAAGGGACAGGGCTGGGGATGCTGGCAGGGTGAGGTCATGGGATGAGGTGAGGGGCTTGCGCCCGATGTCAAGGCCGACAGTGCCATCCCGCACAACTGTGACGCTGACTGTCCCTCCCGCGAGACGACCGGCGATGGCATTCGAGCCGAATCCGGGTGTGGCGGTGTCTGCAGACCACCAGCGGACACGCGTGGACGGGAGGATGCAGCCCAAACTCGTCCAGCGAGCCATAAAGCACGCCGCCTCCCTTGCGGTGTCCGCGGACGATCCCCGCAATGCTGGCGTAGTGCCCCACGCGCGATTCGCAGCTCCACCGAGAATCCCTCAAGAGCCCACTCCTCCCTTCAGCCCAGCACCCCACCCTCGTCCGCAATGCAGACACGCCGGACTGCAGACGAAGACCCCAGTCTGGACACCGGAGGTAGGCTCCCCGTCCGTTGTCTGGTCACGCCTTGACATCATTTTCCTCTCTTGCTCACCTCTTGCCTCGCAGAACCGAGGTCGGCCCAAGTTGGTCCCGCCACCACGTCTCTCCCTCCCTATCCTCACTCGCGCGTCCCCACACAGTCCGCCCACTCTCATTTCATACAGTACCACCCTCCTGCCCCGACCGACCATTCTCCACGAACATCCTTTTATCCTCTTGCCCCAGCCAACACCCATCAACCTTTGTCTGGCATATCTTCCCCCTCGTCGCACTCATCTTCGATGATCGTCTCCGCACTGTCCTTCTACGACCCCGCACACGCAACCGACCTCCCCGACTATCAGCGCACCGGATGGCCTGCACATTTCGACTCCTTTTCCGATACCACAGACAATTTAATCACCCCTTGCGATTCCGCGTTCGACGCCGCTGCCACCAGCAACCCTGCCCCGACCGGCGTTGATGACTTTCGGTTTCTCCACGATAACATTGGCTTTGACATTCCACCCCCAAATACCCTCAGTGCTCACGGTCAATTACATGCTCAGTCGCTGCACCACCAGGGTACCCAACACCGCCAGATCGCACCTATTCCACGCCGACAAAGACTACCGCGACACCATGACCTATCGGAAGTGCACAATCCGGTTCAATCCCACTCCCTGTCGTCGGGACAAGGGCGCGGACTGCCCGAGCAAAACAGAACAGACAGTCAGGTAAAAATATATCCTGTCACATCCCATCCATTTAACACCTGTGTTTCCTCGTTGCAGACTCAGGAACTCGCGAGCCAACGGTTGCAAGAGCTGCTCTCGTTGCCCGCCTCTTATTCACCAGAGCACCCGCAGTCTCGCCATTCGCAGACCCAACTGCGCGACCATGCCACGATTTCGCCTCCGTCACAACTGTCACAAGACCAACCAAGATCCTCCGGCGCTGACAGTGCTCCCGTGGAGTACGGTACTCAGATAATGGTTGACCCTTCTTTTTCTTCCTCATCAGATTCGGTTGCCCCCCAAAATGATCCCTACGCTCGGTCTTCAGAGCAGTATCATTCATCTTCGACGGGATCAGAAGTGGATATAGGTATTACCGTGCAACACGTCGACGAACCGTATTACAACAATCAAGCCACCCGCAGTCTGTCATCCCTTGTATGTCTCCCTTCTTTACTCTATCCATAGTGGAACTCGTCGGGGACCGGTTCCTCTACCCACGAGGTTCTACCTTCTCGATTACCCTTCCCACTTTTCGTGCACGCTTTTCAGAGGCTCATCTTTGTCTTGGCACAGCATGATAGTTATTCCTTTCATTCCGGGGCCTACCCGCAAGCATTTGCACACTCCTCTCCCCATTCCTCTTTGTCAAGGGTTACACCTCCAACACACTCAAATACTCCCGCGAGTGATAGCAGTGAGTAGTTGTTTATCTTCACTATCCTTCCCGGGACCTCCACGTCACCTCTTGGCCCCTTGGGGTTATTTTCAACTTTCTGCTGGTGACTTGAGGGGGCATCATTCACTTGGCTGATTTGCCCGTTCACTTTTGGGCATCATGCCTCTTATATTTATTTATTTAAATTATTTTTTGGTGGTCTATTTTTGTCATCTCCACCATCTTCTGGTCCTGTTTTGGTAGAGTTTCCATGCATCCTATCCCAAGGATGACGTCTATCGTGTCTTGGTCCCTCCCCTGAAATGCCGAACAGCTCCAGTTTTGGACCTCGGCGCTGCAAAAGGCACAATCGATGAGATTGTCCCTGTAGCGTCGCTCCCCTGTCACTCAGTTATGGGCGAAGCGCGTTTGCAGAGCGCTAGCCAGTCGGGGCTTGCGGGAGTATCCATGGCTGTGGTTGTCCTCGTTATGGATCTGCCGGCAGATGAGGGGTTGTTTTTTGACCCCATGGCATTTCCGCTGTACGCGATTTCATGGTCATCACTTCTGAACTTCTAGCTTTGAACGTGGTGGCCTGTGGTCGCGCCGATTATAACTGGGTTCGGGGCTCTTTCACCACAGGCAATTTAAAGCCATCTTTCTGCGTCCTTTCTGCTTGCTTTCGGTCTTCCCCTTCTTCGGTCTGATCACCTTTTTTTTCCCAATTTATTTTTGCTCGACTTGAACATTGCTTTTCTTTACGATGATTCGGCACACTGCATCGTGGTTGTCGTCAATTCCTCCACTTTCACGTGCGCCTTCCCCCTCATCTTCATCAACCCATACACTCGACTCTTCGTCTTCCACGCTTTCGTTCTCTTCGACTCCCCCATCTCCGTCTCTTCCCCCCCTCTCTCTATCCGCTTTAGGAGCTAATCTCCATCCATTATCCCATCATGCTTCTCTCACTGTCACTCTTCCTTCCGCAAGAGCTGACGCAAGCGATCTCATCCACGCAGGCGCTGGCGGGTATAGTGCAGTGTCTCCCACAGGATCGTATGAGTACCATCGGGGAACGACCAGGACTTCATCGCTCGAGGAGGGCAGCGGGAGCAGCCGCGCTAGTGGGTTATCCTCAGGAATGATGGGATCGGAATCTTCGCGAGTGCCTGGGACGATAGACTTCCCCGGTCATTTTGCTATGGAGGACGCACCGAGGGGCGAGTCAACTCTGCAAGAACGAAGACCGCTTCAGGCACCAGGCCAAGGGACAAGGGAAAATGAACACGATCGTAGGCAACGAAAAGGCACCAGTCACGCACATTCCGCCTCTATGTCGACCGTCACTGGTTCGCCGCCGTGCCAACGGGAAGGATTGACAGGCCTTTCTATGAGTGACGCGTCGGGCTTCGGCTCTAGTTCAGATTTTCAAGAACAGGCGAGTTATTCGGTTCAGTCATACCCTCATTTTGGATTTGCACAATCCGCGCAACCGCAACCCCGAGTGCCCGAGCAAACCCAGATACCTTTTCATGGACAATACCAATACGAGGTGCTCTCGCCTACGCACGCGATGCCGACTGGACTTTCGAACCCTCAGGGTCGTACAGAAATTCGGGCCCAACCGCAATCTCCGGCCGGATCCCAACCACAGGGGCAAGCCGCTTCATTTACTGCTCAAGCTCCACCTGCGCGAACCTCAACTAAGCGAGCCAGGGGCTCGAAGCGGGCTCGGCCCACGACTGGCATCGGGATCAGGGCCACTCGCGGTCAACCGGTCGAGAGCGATGATGATAGTGATGATGACGAAGTCGTCGAGAGCCTCCCTGGATTAGACGATGGTAATGGTTTGAGCGGTCCTTTCAATTTTGGCCTTAGCGGGAATGCGGCGCCGGGTGAGCTTGGAGGAACGGGAGGGGGGGGACCAGCTCAGGTTTCCCCGGGGCTCCCTGGCGGACGAAAGTGGGTCATCCATCTGTTTCTCCGCCTTTCTCTTCCTTCCTGCTGTCTAAATATGAGCGATGCTGACCATCGTGCTTCCATTTGTTTTTTTTCTCATCTTCACTTGTCTGGACGGCATATCTGATCGCTCCGCCCGCCATTGAAACGGGCGACAACACATCTATCATTATGCATCATCATGCCTCTGGCCGTCTTGCGCATGCTATTTTCCGATGGGGCGCGCAACCGTTTCTTTTCATGTTCCCTTGCAATCTGTGCCTCGTTCGTTTTTACTGTGCCGGCTATCCGGTTATACTGCCAATTCCCGTACCGGATGCCGATTCTAACGCGGCCATTTTTGGGCACTGCCCCGTCGGCTATTCACGCCTGTACATCTGCGCCACCACTTTGAACCGTCCCACGTCGATTGGCTGCACGCATGCTACAATCCTTGGCGGTGTACTCCTGACCCGGCTTCATCCCATCCATTGACGTTCATCTCGTGTCCCACAACAACACCGGTGACCCTCGCTCCATACTTCTGACTCTACGGATGTGCTTTCCGTATATTGAAATGCGAACTCATCGGACGCTCGGTGTCATTGACATTTTGTATGGCCTCACCGGGCTTCCCAACCTTGAATTCGGCTTCGGTGACGCTGCTCGCCTATGTGCTCGTGCACTTTTTTCTGTCGCCACCGCTCCTGGCCATCATTACGATCACTTAGGATTGGAGCGTGCACTTATTGCAAGCGGCTTAAGGTTTGTCCCTTCCCCCATGGTTGCCTACTTGCTCGCTTACCAAACCCTTTTTCCCTTCACTTTACGGCTAACTTGCCACTTGCGTTCCTACGGCGTACGATGTCTCCGGACCCATGCGTTTTACGCCTCTGACGTGTCCCATGTCGTGGTCCTGATCTGGAAATATGCACAACTGCAATTTCGATTCATCAACCTCCGAAACCTCGTGTTGAACAATATCTATCCTACTTTGGTCGATTCTACCATATTGGTTTGGATCTTTTCGACATCCCATTCACGTGTAACAATCGTTGATCCTGTCCCGGCGCCATTTTCTCCCACTCACTCGCCAACACCGAAAACTCTTTGCTCGGAACATGCGTTGTTTCATCCCCACGTCCATCGGCGTGTATGACCACATGCTCGATCTATCCATCATTCCCTTGGCCCCCCTTTACCGGTCCCTACTATTCCCTAAATGGCTCGAATCGGGATGCGGTCAATTTGATCTCTGACGTCCTCGGCCTCGTCGGGCGCAATTGGTTACGCATCACGTCGTGTTGCCGACTGTGGTTTGTGTCTTTGATCTATTTCCGGTCTATATGGCAGATGAAATGCGACTTTCCGGAAGGCGCAAATGCTTGTAAGCGCTGTGCATCTACGGGGCATCCTTGCATTGTCGAGGCAAAGAAACCTCGAACGACACCCAAGTGAGTCTATTGCGATGCATTCATCTTAGTTGTCCTCCGATTTTTTGGCGCCGTCCCCGAGCACAGCAATGCCGGCATCTTTTCCACCCTGGGTCTCGGAGCGTGACATCCTCCAGGCTTCCCTAACCCGGCTGATCCCTCGTTTGTCAATTCGTATTGGCATACTGGCAGCCTGCTCCAGCCTATATCTTGGAAGCGGCAGCAGCTGGCAGGATCATTCAACATTTCCCCACATTGAGCCATCATCCGTTTTCTTTCCTCTTGTCGCTTTTGTATTGGCAGGAACACTGCTTGAAAGGCTGTAATTGTTCAAGCTCGTTGACATTTGCACCGCAATCGAGCTCTTTACGCTGCCGTCTTGTTACTCGTTTCATAGCCCTGCCCCCATTTTTCTTTTCCAAATCTTTTCTTTTTCCTTGCCTTTTTCATCCTTCGATGGCGGAAACGATGCAGCGTTCTTCGTCTTCTGATTCAATTCACTCTGATTCTTCTACGTCTTCTTCTGAGACGTTGTCATCCACGTACTCATCACCACCCTCTCGCGTTAGTAAACGGGAATACCTGCTCGCGCAAATTCGGCACAAGGATCAAATCATCGGATCCCTCTTGAAGCAAGTATGTCCATTTCTCTCTTGTCTCTGCATCCCGATTCTAACTCCCATGTCGCGCAACAGCTCCACAACCCCTACGTGGCGACGCCGCTCGCCATTGACCAGTTTAAGATGGCCATCTCGCCCTCGGATAAGGACAATGTCCGGGTGGTCGAGTGGATGGACCGGATGCAGAGCACGACGCAGCCGCCTGGTCAAGCGTCCGCCGCGCGGATGGACATTATCCGCGAGATGCGCAGTGCTAGGGAGGCTGTCTCTGGTGCCGGTTCCGGTGTCGGCGTTGGTAGGCGTCCACCCGCAGGTCGCACGATGGACGCACCGGACGATGTTGTAGAGGGTGCCGATGCCGAGGAGAGTACTGCGGAAGAAGACACCGAGAAGGTCCGCAGTACGTTGCCGGATGTGACGGTGCCGATTGGGCTGCTCGCGAATCTCTCGTTGGACAAGGAGCAGGAACAGGAGAAGGGCAGGAGCAAGGGGCGTGCACGGCCGGCAAGTGGGACGGGCCCGGGCGCGGGTGCCAAGTCCGAGGAGGACGACAATAACGTGGTGCGTACTGACGGTCGGCGTTGCGTTCTGGACGTTGTGTTGACGGAGAGCATTCAAGGGGGTTGCGAACAAGGAGTACTTCAAACCAGGTATGTAATCGATCCTCGGCGAGCTCGGGGAGTGGACGATGGTGATGATTGCGCGCGCCAGGTCCAGCGAACAACCTAAACATTCGCAAGCACTTGATTGAACGCAACAGTCCCCCGGATATTGTTTTGCATGGGCTGGTGACGCCTACCGACGTGGAGAAGCTCTTTGATATGTACGTTCCTCATATATTTCCCAAAGGAAGACACTGATGACTGCGCGGCAGCTTTTGGAACCAGATCAATGTATGTCCTGCTTCCGTCGAGGTGATCATGGCTGAGTTTCGTTCCGACATAGCCCTTTATCGGCCTGTTGGACCCACACCTCCATACCTCGACGTCCATATTCCAGCGTTGTCCGTTCTTGTTTACCGCCAGTGCGTATCGACTGCCTTTTCTCCTTCATGTTTTTTTTTTCTGAGAGTCCACAAGTTTGCGCGATCTCGTCCCGATATTATGGGGAAAAATCGGAGATCTACCCCGTGGCGATGCACTTCGCGAAGCACTCCGCCGCCAACGCGCTTATCGATGGGTGGAAATCTGTCGAATTGTGTCAGGCATATATCCTCATGAGCATCTATGCCGTCCCTGCACGACGGTGGGAGGAGGACCGGAGTTGGTTGTACACGGGGCTGGCTGTCAGGTGGGGTTGCGGACGTGAACTCGCTTGGACCGCATTCTCACCGGCTCGTTGCAGGATCGCCACGGACTTGAATCTGCATCAGGTTTCGCAAACACAGCCACAGACGGAACGACAGGAACGAGAGATGCTCAACCGAACGCGGGTCTGGATGATCTGTTTCAACCTGGACCGGTCGACTGCGACGCAGTTTGGCAAGCAGAGCACGATCAAGGAGGACTATGTCACGCGGAACTCGGCTGATTGGTACAGAGAGTCTCAGTACAAGGACAAGGTGCGTCTCGTGCGTCATTGACAGTGAGTCGGCGTCTGATAGACCCCTGGATCAGTATGATGTCCACCTGTGTGCGTACTCGCAGCTATTGCGCATCGTAGGTCGGTTCCATGACACGATCTTTTCGGATCCCCACTCGCCGACGGGGTTGAACAAGGTTGGGCCCTCCTTGCTTTTGCTTCTGGCCCTTGGTTGACTCGAGCTCCAATCAGTCATTGAACTTTTTGTCCGTGACGCTGGATCACGACGTCGAACTGACGGCATACTATGAAGAGTGGAAGTTGCGCTTCCAATCGGAATCGGATCCCAACGGTCCGTCTCGCGTTCGATACCTTCTGTTGTCGTTGGGACTGACCTCGTTGCAGATTCAGGGTGTCGATTCCGCTGTACATTGCTTCCATTGTGAGTGCGCTCACCTTGTTGACGTGGCGACGTGGGCTGAATGCGACGGCAGTCTTGTCAATTACTCGCGGCTGGTCATGTACTCGTTTGGTTTCCAGCACGCGTTTCAGCGTGGCATTGAAGCGAACGACAAGGTATTCCTGACCAAGGTGCCTATCCCATCCGCTTGCGCTGTGACTTTGGTTGAAGTAGATGCCTTGCAGTGTTTCGAAGCCGCCACCACTGTTATCAAACACATGATCAATGTGCTTGCGCCCAGCGGCCTTATGCGTTCGTCACCAGATGGTAAGCTGCGTGTTTATTCCGACGAGGTACAGGGTCATAGTAACGCCCGTGCAGGTCATTTCATCTTTGCCTCATTTGCTTCGGCCTTTTTGCTCAAGGTTGGTTATTTTACTGCCCATGGAACGACACGGGTATGCTCAGGAATCTTTTGATATCCAGCTCCTTCGACCTGAATTTGTGCACATCCTCACGCGCGAGATGGAAGATGAGATCTTTGACTCGATCGGACGGCTCATCACGACGCTGCAAGAGGTGGCCATTGATGAACGCCACACGCCGCACTTGTACGCACGTTTCTTGAGTGGGTTACTCACCAAGCACCGCAAGGGTGGGAGCACGCTGGGTGGGCGTCTGCAGCCGCTCCCGCCAACGAGCCAGCCCGCGTTCGGATCGCCGCAGTCGCACGGCTATACCGCGCCACGTGGGCCCACCGGCCCGCACGCGTCACACGCCAGCATGTCCGGGCAGCAAGGGTCCGAGCACCGCCAGGACCGCGACGCTATGCAGTTGACCCAGGGTCTGCCGTCCCACGCCATGGACGCGCTCGTGACGCACCGACCTGGCATGGCCGCTGCCTCTGTGCCGTACAGCCCACCGGCACCACCGAGCAACCGGTGTGGCCAGGCTGCGGAGCAACAGAACAGTGACGACGTAAGCATGATGTGCGCGTCCATGGATGAGCCGCTGGCGACGATGCACGCGCTGAACGAGGCGTGGTGGGGCAACATGATGATGCCTGGGTGCGTTTTTCCCTCGTCTTGGATCAGCTCGTGTGACTGAATGTTCGTCGATCGAGTAGGTTTTCTTGGCCGGAGATGCCGCTGATGAGCAGTTTGAACAACGACGGACGATCCGGTGGTGCTGGGATCCCGGGTATTCACCTTGGGTATGGGCCCGCGGGGCCGTTCCAGGGGCCCGAGGTGCAACTGGCGACCTAGACGCGAGGTGCTGTATAGTATGACCCGTTTTTTTTTTCTCTTGTTCTTTTTTCTCTTCATGTTGTTTTCCGATCGTACATCACTGTAATCATAATTCCATCTCATGCCGTCTTGCATTGTTTTCTTCCTTGATACGTCCACTCCTACGATATAGCCTGGGGCTGGGGTTACTGTACGTCACACTGGTTCGTGGCTGCTCGGGTAGATTGGAAACCTTTAGCAACGAAAACCCTCGTGAGTAGTGGGGTAGCTATGTCGTCCGTTCCTCGTTTTATTTAGATTTCTACAGAGATGCATAAATTAATACGCTAGTGAATCTACGGTGAATGACGTATGACAACAGTCCAAAACAATGCTCAAAACGCCACGGGACGTTGTTGGAAATCCTCTATGCGGTCTGCCGAGCTCCACGCTGGCGTTGCAGGGCCCATCATGGCGCGCATCTCGTCCGTGGGCGTTTCGGTGTGGGGGTGGAGGTACTGGCTTGGCCAGAAGATGGCGTAAGTAGAGATGCCGATCAACAGTGGGAGCGAATCAAATAGATAAAAGAACTCTGGAGGGGTGGAAGAACAACGTGAGCAAAGGGCGTACGAGCACCCGGTTACATTCGCCTCACCCTCGTGATCCTCAAGATAGCCGTTTCCAAAGCCTTGGGCGTATTCAATGGTGCGGTAGATGCACCGGAGCTGTCAGCGATTTGGTTTCAGCAACGTCCTCACGCCAAACCCAAGGGGCAAGGAAACGGCGCACAAGGATAAAGGCTGAGCTGAAGAAGAGGGTCTTCAAGATGATGCCCCACGGTGCGTCGAACGGCTTCAGGTCGCTTCGCTTTAGGCTGCGATATACGTGGCACAGAAAGCCGATGAAAATCAGAAAGGACAACGTCTGCAGGGCCAGACCCGCAATGATGATATACGTCCCGATCTTGTCCGTGTTGGCGTTGGTAGAGGCGAGGTTACTGGCTCCCGCGGCCTAGTGGTTATGTTGGGCATGAAGCGGCGCGGCGAAAAGAGATGTATTTACCTGGACGAGGAACGTGGTGACGTCACTGATGACAAAGTACCTTGCCGTGCGCTCGGGTCTGATCAGGGAATGGCGACGGTCAATGCAATTGACGACGAATCGACCATAGAGAATATAATTGAACGCCAAAAATGTCGTGGGGGACAGGAGAATGAACAAGACGGAACACAAATAAATGGGCAACGAGTTCGGGTAGATGGTCATAACAATGCGGAGAACAAAGCCGGCCGCCATGACTGGGATCGTGATTTGGGTCAGTACGAGGTGGGTGCACAGGAACGATGGGACATTACATGCGGCCCCGATCGGGAGACATAATCCCCACCGAGCGTGATTGGTAAACAAACGAAAGAAGAGGGCAACCATGGCAATTGTATAAAGCCCCGCAAAAATTCCCGCGGCGGCCTTGCTTGGATCATAGGCTAATTCTCAGTTAGCAAGACGGTTTACAGAGTAAGCTGCACGACATGTCTACCATAAGTCTCCTGAACGAGAGTTGGACTAGGTGTTGCAGTAGGGTAACTGGTCACACTACTTGTCGCTAGAAATAGACTAAGGACTCTCCAAGTTGAAGGTAGAACCAAAAATCAACTCGTACCTTGAGCGGATACGATACTTATGAGGGAAACCGGGTATAACCAGAAGGAAAACCGAAGATAGGTCACCATCGTCGAGACGTAGAATAGGCAATAGCTGAAGAGAATAGTAATAAAGAGATGTTCCGGGGTTCGACAGACTCTTTATGCCCCCGAGTGGTCTCACAGCGGCAACCTTTCGCCGCGTTGCAATCATCCGACCAACTGCGGAAGCACTGTCTTGAGGACACAGCGGTGATGTAAATGTGCATAGGATCTCAACTCATTCTCACCACTCATTGATTTTTTTGTCTATGTCCGCCTGAACCCGAAATCAACATGGCTGCCTGCATGGTACTATGAGTCAAAGCATGGTGGAGGGGATTTCTTTATTTTGCGCGAAGTTAGCCAAATGATATTACACGCACCTCAAGACTGCGGAGCCATGAGGGATTTCGTAAGGGTGGACTGCACCTGTGGGGTTTGCAGCCCTCCCTCGCAGATTCAGCTGCAAAGTAAATCTGGGATTCGGATAAGGTTCAATTAACCGGCCATCCCAGAACCACAGGATTAGTGAATTCTTCGGGACGTTGTGAGCCAGCCTTTCAGGAAACTTTGCTTTTCGGTAGTCAGTGGAAATTGGTGATGATCGGAGTTTCAATATAATTTGCGGTACCACAGCAGCCAACCCGAATGGCAGTACTGTCCTATGTACTAATTTTTAAGCTCGAAAACTACCCGTTGAACTTCTTCCGCACCGTTCGACTGCCATAAAACACCGAGGAAGGCTGCTATGATAAAGGGCGAGTCGCGTGGACCAAGCGCCATCGCACTATCGTAGCGACTTGTGCCAACATGCTCAACCCACATAGTCAGCTACGGCGAACCTTTCAAGTTTCAACAGCATCCGATAGAACAGTTGAACTCGAGACCCGGCTGGGCGGCGAGGGTTTCTGGCAGCGAGCAGCGCATTCGCGGCTGACAGACAGACAATCATCGAATGCGTCGCGCACCAGGCCGGGCAACGCCACTTCGTCAGACTGACTCCGCGCCCGATCTCTATGAATACCCCGCTGTCCCAAGCACTGGGTGTCGGTGACTGTGAGGTCGAGCTTGATACCTGGATGCACGCTCCCCATCTCTTACACAAACAAAGAAAAAAAATACAGATCAGAAGAATTACGAGGCGTTTCCTTCAGCCTGCTCTTCACCGGCTGGCAGGTTGTCCTCGCCCTTTTTTCCTTTTATTTTTATCTTTTGGACATACTCGGACCGCCCGAGGACGTCCCGCCAGGTTCTGCGCACCCCAGCGTTCAAGACGGAGGTGCCTGCAGAACACGAGGATATAGAGCTTGCGCTTGTTCACCTAGAGGCCCGCTCTATATGTGCTTACAGAAACCCCAATCTGACTTCCATTCTCACTGAGACGTCTGGGAAGCTGCATGCACGCAACCACAACCCCAATACTCCCCACCTACGGCATCGCGCGGATCGTTCCATGGTGGCCTGAAGTCTAACCCTGTTTTGCCGTATTTTTCCGTACCTCTGGACACACCTTAAGTCTATGTATTCCTCTCCTGCGATCTGATCTGTGACGGTGCTTGTGCAGCGAGGGCGAGGGGTACATGACCGGCGATGGGAGGCATCGGGATGCGATTTACGTGCACGTTCGAGCTGATTGTGCGTTTGGGTCCCCTAGGAAGCGTCGACGCAGGTCCGTCATCGGACACAGCACCCGGCGCGATCAAGGACAAAGACGATTCGCAGGGCACGACCCTGAAAGCCCCGCCACCCGTCAATCGCGCCCTGCGTTGCCTACATTGACGGCACGCCTGCCGTGTCACGTAGTTGGCTGGATTGATCTATCTCAACTGCTTCCATCTTACATACGCTTGTTTTTGTACAATGCTTATCCTATTCGCTCTCATGGTCTTTTTTAGATCTTTTTAGTAGGGCAGGCTCGAACATTGAAACCATTCTTTATAGCAGTTTGCGAAGCGATGTGGAAAATGCTTTCCAAAATTTGCGTGTCGGAAGCTGCTGGGAGCAGGACCCTGAACTCATCTGAGGGCAACCTGTGCTGTCATGTGTAACGCCCGGACTGCCGCGCGCAGCCGCTAAGCCAAAAGGCAGATGATACTGAGTGCTTAGCACTCAGTACCACAGGCAGTATATATATTAGATACTGGGATCTAAGTAACCCAGAGTGGTTACACCAGTTGCAAGGTTGAACCTTGGGGCAGACATATATACCCTCCTTACTCAGGTGGAATCCTACACAAACCATGGAGTCCAGTGATCTGGGACAACTCTGGAAAGGGGATAAACTGATCTGATACCATGGGAGGTGTTACATTTTCTTCACCTATGGTTCTTCCCCTGGTTTCCTCTACGATTAAATGTACACTTATCCATCCCAGGGCTCACCCTCTTCATCCTCAAAGCCCTATGGTTCACCCTCATCCATGTTCTATGTGTTTCGCTTTCATTCTTCCTTCTCATTGTCTGGCACCTAAGCAGTGTCATCCCTTAGTTACCATCTCTTCCTTCTAGAATCTTCTGATGCTGTGGACACTGCCCCGATGGTTGTTATTCTTTCTGATGCTTCTCTGCAGCACTTTCCCTGTTTTATCCCGATCCCACACTAGCCCTAAAGTACACAGGATGTATATAAGGACTAACAGGTTAGCTTGGGAAGTCCCCAGCTAAATCTGCGCAATCATACATAGTGTTTCAGCATTCTTTGAGTGATTGGCCCACAATCCCTCTTAGTATCCCTCTCAAGGCAAAACAACAGTAGCTCTGTGTTAGTGAGCAACTTGTGAACACATAGACTTCATACTGCTTCGCCTTACAGCTTGCACTACATCATACCTAGCGTAACAAAAGATTTAGCTCTCCCCATCACTCTCCTATCTAGGAAGCAACTGCCCCCATCACCATTTCATCACAGAGAACTCGAGACTCCCCGTTGCCTGAACAACGGCCCCCTCAACACATAGCAGGATCTTCCAGAACAGCTGCTCCCCCTGCTGATCCCAGATATCGCCCAAACCTCCCACCTGTTGATAGAGGAGTCACCTATGAACCGATACAACAACTGCATGCAGTACCAGCCCCAGTGGAATCATTCTTGAATACGGAACGCCTTGCCCATGTACTTCAGCTTACCAATCAGCCCCCACCACCTTCCCAGTCTAGTGAAGGCAGCAGCTCCGCCAGCCCTCCCCCTTCACCACCTCCCATACACATCAACACCCCCCAGCCCACTGAGATGCCCTCAGAACTTAAAGCTGGTCTCCCCAATGACTTTTCTGGATCCTCCGAGGAAGCCACTCATTGGATCAAAGCCATGAAAGCCTACTTTTCTATTAATGCTGCCCTCTACCCTGACGACAGCACCAAGGTCCTTACCACCTTGAATCGCATGAGCAAAGGACGAGGAATTCAAATTTCCAAGTCATGGTTGGACAAGATGTCCGACATCACCATTCCCCCTACCGAAAAGACCTTTGACAAGCTTGTCGACAACTTTACCTCCACCTTCTTCCCCTTTGACATCATTACAGCTACTAGGGAACAGCTGGAACAACTTGAACAAAAGGACCTAAAGAGGATTGGAAGTGATGATGGCTTCCAACAGTATATCACTGATTTCGTCAACCTGGCCTCCAAAGCCAAAATCATGGACGAAACTGAACTCTGTCGCCTCTTTTCGAAAGGAATCAACCACCACATTAACCTCCTCATTTACAGAATGGATAAAGTCCCTAACACCTTAAAAGAATGGATTGAAAAGGCTAAACAGTTCCATTCCCAGTTGGCAACTGCTCAGGGACTCCACTGCTCCACCCCTACCTCCACATCCTGCCCTCAGAAAGAGAGAGATCCCATGGCCATGGACATTGATTATGTCCAGTTAACCCCCACTGATAAAGCCCATCTGATCTGAGAGGGACGTTGCTTCCAGTGTAAGCAAAAGGGCTGTAGATCATCCAACCATCGTGCCAGAGCTGTGCCTCCCAGACCCCCTAGAAATCCCAGTCAACCAGTACAAGTCAGGACCACAGAAATGACCCCTGCCCCAACCCCCAATCCAGTCAGAAACCCAGACCATTCTATCTTTGCCTATGTCAACTCCCTCAGAGCAAAGGGAGTACCTCACGACCTCATCCTGAGGAACCATTGTATCTGCCATGACAATGATTACAAAGAAGAGGAAGCACCTACCACCCCCACTTCAGGTTTTTAGCTTGGGAAGAAAAGAAATTGACGTTTTCTTCCCAGTATGTCACTCCCATGTACACTACTTATACAAATGAATCATCCATGTGTCTACCTATTCGTTTGCAATGTGGGAGCAAAGCTAAAGTTGATCTCCATGCCCTCATTGATAGTGGGGCTACAGGATGTTTCCTATCCTGGGAGCAAGTTCGCCACAATCACCTCCCTCTCTCTCGCCTTTCCCAACCAATCATTGCTCACAACATTGACAGAACCAAAAACTCTGATGGAACCATATGCTTTGTGACTACCCTCAAAGTATCCTTACCCGAATCCACTCACCACACCCAGACATTCTTTGTAACCAACCTAGGAAAGGAGAAAGCCATCCTAGGACTGCCTTGGTTGAAGAGAATCAACCCAAAGATTAACTGGAGAATGGGACAATGCTTCATCCCAGACAAACTGGTATCACCCCTGCCACATTCCCATCTCAACCAATATCCAAATAAAACAACCCTCTCCACCTCCCTTGCCATGACAGCCGCAAAAGAGGAAGTATCCCTTCCCGACACATATAAGGAGTTTGCCGATGTCTTCATGGAGCCCCCCCCTGGTGAACTACCCCCTTCTCGAGGAGAATGGGATTTTCGTATTAACTTAAACAACGACTTCACCCCAAAGACTGCTAAGATATACCCGCTCAACCCAGAGGAGTGAAAAGCTTGTGAGGAATTCACTCTAGAAAACGTTAAAGCAGGGAAGATTTGTCAGTCGACCTCCCCCCAAGCCTCCCCCTTCTTCTTTGTAGCAAAGAAGGATGGCAAGCTTTGCCCCTGCCAGGACTACCGCTACCTTAACTCGCACACTGTCCGGAATGCTTACCCTCTCCCCCTTATTTCCAATCTCATTGACGGTTTCAAAAATGCCAGATATTTCACCAAGTTTGATGTCCGATTATAACAATGTTTGCATCCATAAGGACGACATCTGGAAGACAGCTTGGGTAAATTCAGAAGGACTCTGGGAGTCCTTGGTCATGTTTTTTGATTTTGTCAACACCCCATCTCATTTCCAAGCCCTCATGAAGCACATCTTCAGGGATATGATCACAGAAGGATGGCTGAAAATTTACATGGATGACTTAGGATTTGGAACCAACGACCTTCTCCTCCACCAGGAACGAACTCGGCGAGTTCTGCAACAACTAAGGGAAGAGAAGATGTACCTCAAGTTGTCCAAATGCTCCTTTGACCAGGACCACATGGAATACTTGGGAATGGTAGTTCACCACAACTCAGTCCACCTCAATCCTATTAAACTTGATGCCATCTCTTCCTGGAAACCCCCCTCCAATGTCAAGGGAGTACAATCATTCTTAGGTTTCTGCAACTTCTACCGATGCTTCATACCCAACTTTTCCTCTATTGCTTGCCCTCTCATCGATCTCACCAAATCCTCCTCCACCTGGAAATGGGATGCTGACCAGGAAGCTGCCTTTCGTTCCCTTCAATCGGCCTTCATGTCCCAACCAATCCTCTCCATGCCTGACCTGAATAGGCCCTTCTCTATCATGACTGACACCTCCCTTGTGGCCTCTGGAGCAATCTTACTCCAAGTAGATGACAATGGAGACCTCCACCTCTGTGCCTACCTCTCCCAAACCTTCTCCCCAGCTAAACAAAACTATGACATCTACAACAGGGAACTTCTGGCTGTTATTCATGCTCTTATGGCTTGGAAACACTACCTCCGTGGCACCAGGCACCCTGTCACTGTCATTACTGACCACAAAAACCTCTCTTACTTCTGCCAACCTCAACATCTGAGTAGGCACCAGGCCTGATGGCTCCTTTTCCTCCAGGACTTTGATCTACAATTTAAACATGTTCCTGCCTCTCAGGTCACCCCAGCTGACACTCTATCGTGATTTTCCTACCCTCCCACTATCACTGATAATGAAGACATCACACTTCTCCCAAATCACCTATTTGTCTGAACCCTTGACACCTCCATCACCTCTAAACTCGCATCTTCCACCCCCTCCAACCCTTTTGTCCTCACCGCCTTGCAACAACTTGCCAACTCGGACACCCCTCTCACCTGCTCTCACCCCTCTGACTGGTCTTATACCGACAACCAGCTGTATTACCAAGGCCGCCTCTATATCCCTGCTCCCCTCTGCCGCGATCTTGTAGCCCACCTACACTCCTCCCCTAGTTCTGGACATGGTGGCATTTTTCACACTCAAGCTCTAGTACAATGTGACTATTGGTGGCCAGGCCTTGCCTCCTTTGTCTGCAAATATGTCATGGGTTGCCCCACTTGTCAAGTGAACAAGGTCAATACTTATCCGACTGTCCTGGCACTGTCCCCTCTTCCCTCCTCTGCTACTCGCCCCTTCCAACAGATCTCCCTTGACCTTATCACGGACCTGCCCCCTTCTGACGGCTTCAATTCTATTTTGGTCATGGTCGACCATGGACTCTCAAAGGGGGGTATTTTCATCCCTTGTACCAAAACCATTGATGCAGCAGGCATCGCAACACTCTTTTTCCGCCATATTTACCCTCAATTTGGACTCCATGACCAAGTCATCTCGGATAGAGGACCCCAATTTGCATCTGCCTTCAGTCTAGAACTGGCTAGACTCCTCCAGTATGATGTAGCCTTATCTTTGCCTTACCACCCCCAAACTGATGGCCAAACTGAGTGTCTCAATCAAGAACTCAAAATGTACCTCCATATCTACTGCCAAGGTTCTCCCATGTCTTGGTCTCAATTTCTTCCTACTGCCGAATTCGCACACAACTCCTCCCCCCACTCTTCCACCCACCAATCGCCATTCTACCTCATGATGGGATATGAACCCCACTCATATCCACCCCTGGGAAAAACTTTCCTTCCTGCCCTAGAACAACATATGACCGCCCTGGACGAAGCAAGGAAGGAAGCCCTCGCCGCACATGAGAAGGCATGCCTCATCATGAAGAATAGAGTCCACTCAAAATTCGTCCCCTGGAAACAAGGAGACCAAGTCTGGCTAGAGGCCAGAAACCTCCAATTCCCTGGAGCACATCCTAAGCTCTCCCAACGACGCTATGGTCCCTTTCTCATAGAAAAAGTCATTTTCCCTCTCGCCTATTGACTGAAACTTCCCCCAACCTGGAAAATTCACCCTGTCTTCCATGCTTCTCTCCTTTCCTCTTTCAGAACTACCACTGAACATGGAACCCTGTTTCTAGAACCACCCCTGGAGGATATAGACAGAGATGAAGAATACAAAATCGAAATGATCCTAGCTCATTGCAGATCACGCTGAAGAAGACAATTCTTAGTCAGATGGAAGGGGTATTTGTTGGTTGAAAACACCTGGGAACATGAAGAAAATTTGGAACATTCCCAGGAACTTTTCATGCCTATAAGACTGACCACTCCCTGGAATTCCCCCCATTACCATCCTCCTCCACCTAACAACATGTCATCGCTGTCTTCCTACATATCTTCCCCCTCCACCTCCCCTGAACTTCACTCCTCCCCCATACCTCCCGACACACCCCTCCTACCCATCCCTGAAGAATTTCCCATCAACCTCAATTGTCTGCTGGTTGACCGGCTTCGTATTATCCTGGCCACCATCTTGGAAAGCCCCACCCTCACTTTTGCCTTGGAACAGTCGACAGTCTTCCCTGGAACCACTCTCCTCCCCCCATTGGCCAACGTCTACTGATCCATTGCCCTCAGTCACTTCCACCTTGTGAACTTTCCCCTTGTAAAACCATGCTCTCAAGCATATGATTCTCTGACTCAGGGGATGGTGGAATCGAGTAACCTGGTTCTGGATCTATTAGCTGCCGAAGGACTTGGTACACTGCTGGATTTCCTCCCTCCCAACCTTCTTCACCCCCATCTTTGCCCCATTCTTGAACTCCTCTCTGGCCCCAACCTCCATTACTATCTCCGCCCCCCATCCTACCATCGAGACCCCATCCCTCATGGTACTGCTATCCCCCTAGCTGACCACTTATCTTCTCCACCCCTCCTCCCATCAGATGTCCAGGAAGCTGAACGACAGCAGTTCTTTCAGGACAGGTGGCGCTCATCTCCCTTCGCAAGCATTCGCACTAACTGGAGGGGACTTCCTCGTACCCAAACCATCCCCTCTTCCCCTCACATCGACAACGAGGCTGTGCCTCTCCCTGTTCACCTGCCTTCACCTTCCCCCCTCATTACAGGCCCCCCTGATCGGATGTGTTTTGTTTGTGGTGCCTCAGACCACTGGAGGATCTACTGTCCCCGGTATCGATGCCCATACTGTAACCACCTATTCCCTGGTCATTCCCAAGCCTCCTGCCCCAATCGTCATTGTAACCACTGTGATTGCTTAGGCCACATCGTGGTGAACTGTCCTTTTCGGGAGTTGACCTCCCCCCTTGAAGCAGGTACGCCGGTATCTGGAGAGGAGGATGCCTGGAACAAGAGGTACGATGGTGACTCCACCTCTGATTGGTTTGAACAGGATGGAGAATGAAGAGACAAGGGGGATCGAAGGGCTGCCAATGCACCTGGAAATTAAGAGGATGCATTGGAAGTGGTACCTCCACCTTAGTGAGGGGGTAATGTTACATTTTCTTCACCTATGGTTCTTCCCCTGGTTTCCTCTACAATTATATGTACACTTATCCATCCTAGGGCTCACCCTCTTCATCCTCAAAGCCCTATGGTTCACCCTCATCCATGTTCTATGTATTTCACTTTCATTCTTCCTTCTCATTGTCTGGCACCTAAGCAATGTCATCCCTTAGTTACCATCTCTTCCTTTTAGAATCTTCTGATGCTGCAGACACCACCCCGACGGTTGTTATTCTTTCTGATGCTTCTCTGCAGCACTTTCCCTGTTTTATCCTGATCCCACACTAGCCCTAAAGTACACAGGATGTATATAAGGACTAACAGGTTAGCTTGGGAAGTCCCCAGCTAAATCTGTGCAATCATACGTAGTGTTTCAGCATTCTTTGAGTGATTGGCCCACAATCCCTCTTAGTATCCCTCTCGAGGCAAAACAACAGTAGCTCTGCATTAGTGAGCAACTTATGAACGCATAGACTTCGTACTGCTTCGCCTTACAGCTTGCACTACGTCATACCTAGCGTAACAGGAGGGTGTAACCACTCTGGGTTACTTAGATCCCAGTATCTAATATATATACTGCCTGTGGTACTGAGTGCTAAGCACTCAGTATCATCTGCCTTTTGGCTTAGCAGCTGCGTGTGGCAGTCCAGCTGTTACATCATGCTTGCAACTGCACCTCACTGCAACCCTCATGTTGATACACATTGTCTCCAGTGATACAAAACTTCACATCTCAGCTCTTTTTGAAGATGGCTACTCTGTCAAGCAGATATGTCACCTTGGCATCAGGAAAACCCTTGTCTACAAGACCATCAGCCTCTTCCAAAAATATGGTGGTGTGTAGAATCCTCACAAGTATTCTCATGTTGTTGGGCACCATTGCTAGGGAATTGCATGGGTATGTCATACCCATGTGGGTTGTGGGTATGGATGTAGGTTTGTCCACCAGATACCCATCCCATACCCATGCCCATGCCCACACCCACCAATCTATCCAATTCACTCACAGAATAAAAGAAGAAATAATGTTATGTATAGTGAACCATGTCAGTCAATCATCTTCCTGTCATGCCTCCTCACTTAGGCTAATAGTAGTACCACAGTTAGACCTCACTGCCAGCTGTGTGATAAAGTCATTGTGCCAATAATCTAGCAGTCTGTACCTCTGTGCCAGTCTGTACTAATCTGTGGGTCTGTACCAAATCCAGTGTTTTACTGATGTGGCTTTTCAACATTGTTATCATCATTGGACACACTACAACAAAGTGAGCTTAGTCATAGTGCTATGTCTTCAGATGAGCATGGTGCAATTGGCAGTACTCTCTTCTCTTCTCATGATGCTCTTTCCCCTTGGCTTCCCTCTTATTATTTTCACTGCCTTATCCATGCAACATCAACCCTTTCTACTCCAGCCACTCTTTTCACCCCTGTCTGTCCTATGGCCAACCATGGACCCACAGCTCCACCTGACTTTGCCACTGATGCCTTTTGCCCCTTGTGTGAAGCCCTCATGGTCAACCCCAATGTTGACAATGTTGCTGCCATCCAGCTCTTGGAAAGTGCCTGGGAAGCCAATCAAGTCCACCAGCCTCAAGAGGAGAACTGCTATGCCTGACATTCCCAAGAAGAGCCAGTCCCCCCTCACAACAGCAATGACAACCAACCCCCACCCCAGCATAACCTCTTTCCACCCCCCAATGACAATGACTTTCCAGAGGACCTTCTTAACACCCCCCTAACTAAATGTGCAAAAAAGAAGCATAAAATTCTAGACTTTGTTGAGGACCTGCTTCCCTCAGACACCATCATGCCCCACCTGAAACAACCCTTGAGCTCTGGTTCTTAGGCTATTCACTAGACCTTCTAGATCATGAAGGGACTGAGTTGGTATGCTAAGCTTGAGGGGAAAACTCCAGGAGAACCAAATTGGGTTCCCTGGCCTGAATTTAGTCTTTATATACTATTCTACATGCTTGTGTTATATTTTCTCTGCCTATTCTTCTTTCCTTTCTTTCCCTTCTGCTTATATGTATGTACACCTATCCCTCTTTGGGGTCATCCTCTTCACCCTCAAGATCCTGTGGATCACCCTTATCAATGTCATATGTCTATCCCTTTCCCTTTTTTGTCCTTATTGCTTGGCACCTTGGCAGTTGAAACAACCCTTGAGCTCTTGTTCATAGGCTATTCACTAGACCTCCTAGACCATGGGGGGACTGAGTTGGTGTGCTAAGCTTGAGGGGAAAAACCCAGGAGAACCAGACTAGGTTCCCTGGCTTGTATTCAGGGTTTATATACTATTCTACATGTTTGTAACTATTGTAGTCTAATCTAAAGATTGTACATGAGGAGGGCAATGTTACAGGATCATACTTTTTCACTACCAAAGATGACTACACTTTGGCTACACTTTGATTAGTGTCAGTCAAATGTCAGTCAGACTTTGACTATGCTTTTTTACTACCAAAGTTGCTACACTTTGGT
>JBBPKK010000130.1:0-18620 GCA_038089215.1 Tylopilus vinaceipallidus
CCTGAGCAAAGCCCAGCTACATGGTGGCCACGTGTCTCGCCCCATAAAACAGCCCTCACAATTCTCTGACCCCTCTGCCTTCTTTGATGCCAGCTCTAGCGTGGGTATCGGAATCGTCATCGGCAATTCCTGGCGGGCGTGGACACTCCACCCAGACTGGCGCACCATCCATGGATCCAAACGTGACATCAGCTGGGCTGAAGCAGTTGGCCTCGAACTGCTCATACGAACCCTCCATGCTCTCAAGCTCCCCCACCCCAGCCTCACCGTCCATGGTGATAACCTTGGCGTCATTGAAGGATGGCGGAACCACAGGCACCGCAACACTGAAACCAATTACATCTTCCGCCACATCCACCACTTCCTCGCCCAAAGAGTCCCCCCCCTGGAAATCCAGACCAGATATGTTCCAACGGGCGACAACCCTGCCGACCCCCCCTCACGCGGCATACTGGGACCCTCCAGCAACCTCCTTCCGCACATTCCCCTCCCTATCCACCTTGTTCCCTTCCTCACAGACATCGCTCCCTAGCCATTCCGACAACACAGTCATCTCCGCACCACAGCCCCTGTGATCCATCCCTTCTGTCCCGCCCACAGAACCCTACCTGCCACCCCCATGCACGCAGCCAGCCCCCAGACAGAGGAAGACCTCCTCGTCTTTGAGGCCCTCTTCCTCTAAATTCCTGACGCAGCCCCGCTTCGACTCCCCCTTGCCCATTGGTACACAGGTCCCGGACGTCCCCTCATCACAGGTCAACTCCATCACGTCACGCCCATACCACCCTTCCCTCAGGCCGGCAGCCTCCCCCCTGCGCCCCCACTGCCCAGCCAAGGACTGCCTACGCTTATGGCACCCAGCACCAGATCAAGAGCACGCCCATCGCTCCCTCCCTGGTGACTTCCCCCTCACCATTCCGGAAGCTAATCTAGATCGCATCCTTGATGTCATTGCGGCTTCATGGACGGAGAAAACCAAGGAAACTTACGGTGCTGGTCTCTTAGTTTTCCACGTATTTTGCGACCTTCGATGCATACCCGAACCTCTCCGCTGCCCACTTTCGCAGGCTCTCCTCTCCGATTTCATCGCCAGCTGTGCAGGCGCCTACTCTGGATCGTCGCTCTCCAACTTTATTGCAGGCCTGCGCGCCTGGCACACCCTACACGCACGCCCCTGGCTCATGGACCCTGCACAGACGAAATCCCTCCTAGAAGGTGCCTCACGCCTCGCCCCCACGACTGCCAAAAGAGCAAAACGTATCCCCTTCGAACGCGACACCCTCCTACTCTTCATTGAGCTTCTTGACAAAAACTCTCCACGCGATTCTGCTATCCTCGCATGTATTCTCGTCACCTTCTACTCGGTATCACGCCTGGGCGAATTCTCCATCCCATCCATCAAAAAATTCAATCCCGACCTATATATCACCCCTTCCAACATACAGCGCCTCCGCGACCCCAATGGACTCGACGTCGTAGCACTACACATCCCAAAAACCAAGTGCTCAGCCTCCGGTGAGGACACACAAATCGCGCCAATCACTCACCCGTCTAACCCGGTCAAATGGCTCGACAATCACCTCAGCATCAACAAACCTGGCCCCAGAGATCACCTGTTCGCCTGGCGTCACCCGAAAGGTCTGCGTCCACTCACCAAGCTCGAGGTCACCCAGCGGATCAAGGATATCGCCAAGGCCCTCGACCTACCAGACCTCAAAGGACACAGCCTGAGGATTGGCGGCACCCTCCACTACCTCCTCCAAGGCATCCCCTTCGACGTTGTCAGAACGATGGGCCGATGGGCCAGTGACACCGCTTTCACCCTCTACCTCAGACGTCATGCACTCATCCTGGCCCCATATCTCCACGAGCAGCCAGAAACCGCCGAGCACATCAACCGAGTCATCCGCGCCATGCCTCCGGTTCGTTGAGGTGAGCCCTCTTTCCTTTCATCTGGGTTGAGCTTCGCTGCATGCGTCACAGGGCTCCTTTCTTCAGCCTCCTGGGTACGCAGCTCGCTCTGTTGGGGTCAGCGCAGCGGGCCGAAAAGCCCTGCGGGCTTTTACCCACCCATGTACATTCCATTCACCATAGTAGCATACATGTATCTACCGAGCCATACACCGTCTTCTCCTCTCCCCACATCGGTCACCGTAGCGCCTCGATATCCACGGATTTGTCTTTGGCTCACCTGGAAGCTAAACCGGCGCCAGCGCGTGCGTGGATTTTTGACCAGATTGGGGTTGATCGATGCTGATGATCTTTTAGGTGTTTCATACTCTGCAAGAATGTATTCCAGGGAGGAATACTGGCGTATACGTTTCCACAAAATACCACCACATGTACATTAGAAGCCGACCGCAACAAAAACTCGATGCATAATGCCTTGCAGATTACCTCGCGTACTGTCTGCCCGCTGCGTCTCATTCTCTGACAGCGAGCTTCCCATCGCACTATAAAACTGAAAGACTGATGTTCTACCCCTTCTCAACATGAGGTCGTCTTTTGCATTCTCCGTCGCCTTTCTCGCGGTCTCTGCTTCTGCCTCTTCCGTTACCCTCATTCCGTTGACGAGGGTCTAGCGGTCAGGAAACCATCTCCAGGCGCCCCTCGAGGCAGCTCGTTCCCGTGCCGCCTTCCTTATGAGCCGCGCAACCGGCACACCAACTAACATTCTCGTAGAAAATCTAGCAGATGTATGTATACAGCAAAGGTTGGCATCGGTGACCCTCCCACATACTACAACCTCACCATAGACACCGGCTCCGCAAACACTTTTTGCGGGTGAGTGTAGTGGCCCACTTGATGTAGTACACTATACAATTTCAGTCGCAGAACTGGCACCCCATACGTCCGGACACCCACCAGTATCGCAACAGGACAAGACGTACATCAGACTTATGGAAGTGGATCCTTCACCGGAAAGGAGTGTAAGGACTGACGCACTCCAACGCGACTGATTGTAAAATGACAACGAGTAGATCTGGACCAGGTAACGATCGCACCAAACCTCGTTATCACCAACCAATCCATCGGCGATGCACTCACGTCTGCCGGTTTTGATGCTGTCGATGGCATGCTCGGTTTAGCACCCGCTGACCTCACCCTGGGCTCGCTGGGACACGATAAAAACGCAATGGTTCCAACAGTCATGGACAACCTTGTGTCACAGAACCTTCTCCAGAACAAGGTAATTGGCGTTTACCTTGCCCCGCCGCTGAGCGAAGTGGACAAGAGCGAGTGTCTGACGCGTGGTTCATGTTCAATATCGAACCCAAGACATCCAGATGGCGTATTGACTTATGGTGGCGTTGATACGGACTTGGTATGCGGCTCTTTTGTCATGCGTCGTGTTCGACAGACCCATGTGCACGCGTTTAGTTTAACGGCGAGCTGATGTATGCTCCCGTGACGGAGACATACCCAGCTTCCACATTTTGGGGAATCAACATCACTTCATCCACATACGGTAATTGCACTAGTATCATCCCGAATTCGACAGCTGGAATCGTCGACACCGGTACCGCGGGTATGTCACCCTTTTGTGTCCATACATGGTTCGACCTGACCGTCGTTTTCGTCAGTGTTGCACCTTGCGGACGACTTTTTCGACTCCTACATCAATGCCATCCCAGCCGCGAAGTGGCACCCCGAGCTATATGCTATCGAACTGCCTGCAGACTCTGCACGATCCCTACAGCCGCTCCAGTTCGTGATGGGTGACAACACGCTCACGCTGGACGCCGCTGCGCAGGTTTTTCCGCTAAACGAAACCGCATGGTGGGGTGTGCCTGGAAAAGTCTATAGCGTCATCTCCAAATTGAACCACACAAGCGGAACTGGGTTGGACTTCATACTGGGAATGAAGTTCCTTGAGCGGTACTATTCGGTTGGCCGTTCTCGCCGTCGCCTAGGAGAACATGCCATGCTGATGGATCATATTTGTCCAGGTGTATGATGCTGATCAGCACCGTGTTGGATCTGGTCTGACGTACGTCTCTGTCCGTGTTTGGCATGCAGCCGGTTCCGAGCTCAATAGTTATGTAGGAATAACACGTTTAGTCGGGAGGCGTGATCGAAGCGCGCCGAGGCACCCTCACGTCTTCGCTGTGCTTAGATTTCCCCATGCCGAGCCAGGATCGTCGGTAATACATTCACTTGCTAAAACATTCGACGGCGATAGGTAATATCGCCAGGTCGAGCAGGATCTGAATAGTAGCATCGTTCGAGTTCGTCAGACATTAGCGCGTGATGAGATTCTCTTGACGATGCGGATCACAACGTTCACGATCACTCACTAGTATGCAACTGCGAATCGTAGGCCAAGGAAAATGGTATTGGATGCAAAGGCCCGTCCATCTTCAGCGCGACTTGCATGGAATTAGACTGCATAGAGGATCCCTGACTTGACGGCCCTCAACCTAAATGTACATCAGCATGCATTCAGAAAGAAGTGGCTTATTTGTGCGAGTATTGATGCTGGTGTGGCATCCCGTTTACACAAAAATACACGTTATGCTTTTAGTGGGGGGCACACGACGCTCGATGACAGCGCGTGACACCCTGTTGGGTCCGTCAGGTACCCAAGAATTCTGCAAGTAGACTGAGTCAAAAACAACATGAGGCGAAGTCTGAAGTGAAACAGTAACGGGGTAGTGGGTGATTACATGTAGCATGACAGGAACCGGGTGGATTTCGGCGCTCAGGGAGCATCTAACGAGGTTTAAACTGGCATGATGTGGATGAACGAATAGTGAGGTCCAAGCAGGCGTGAGAACGCCTAACAAAGGGGTGCCACTCAACTTGGAGTAGATGCGACAAGGGGTTGTGACGGCGCTCAGACAAACACAGCGGCGAGAGCATAAACAAGATAATCAGTGGAAGTGCGTGGCAGCATGTTGAATGATCACGGAGAAGGAAATGGGTAAGTGCTGAGATCTTAAGGCTTGGGCAGACATGGTATGGTGCCAGTTGAAACTCGGTGAGTGAGTCCGGTCGCTGTGCCGCCACAGTTTACGATAGTATTGGCGATGCGCGATCCTTGTGGCGGCATAGTAATGCAGCTACCACCATTGTTGTGTTTTCGTCGTCGTCATAGCTGATGGACAGGACCGACACCAGAGTTGGAAAGCAGCGTCACTGTGTGACATTGAATAAATGTGACAACCAAGGTCCACATCGGGAAATCGGTGAGGAAATGATATTCATAGATATTCAAAGATATTCATATCGAAAAGCTGAAACATAAAGTTGACCATATAGTAGACCATACGTGTACATATCTAGCCCATCATTGAGTAGTTCAACCGCTAATTTTATGTTTCAATGTCCTTGTCATAAATATCTAGGAATATCATTGCCTCATCAATTTCCCGATGCAAGGCAAAGGCGTTAGGCACTCACTTGAGTCACGCAGATGCCGTTCGTTGACAGCTTTTCGACTGGGTGACGTTGCACTCAAAGCTGAACGTAACTGGTGATTAGATGCGTTGCCTTTGTTGTCAATTTGCTTTAGTGTTTCGGTTTCAACTTGGTCATGGATCATGAGACCATTGCGGTTGTTCGTTCCGACCCCATCGCTGCGATTACGAACGGTGCCCCGGCAGAACTAAGGATTGGGCAATGTTTGATGTGGTCTGGCAGGTGGAAAGTAACTTGGCCTGTTTTATATGACCGTGGTTTCAATCGATAGCGGATGCCGTAAACTGTGTTTCATCCGTTCAGAGATATTGTTATCCTGAAAGTTGGAACCACATAGTGGCCTATTCTGATCGCCGACCTAACTTCACTGGGAACTTCCAGTTTTGCAAGAATACTTGTTTACTTTTTTTTGTCTGTGGAAATGCACCAAGTTGGAAGGTATAAATAAGGACGAACGCGGGTGGGGATCATCCGTGGAGGTATTTAACGGTTATGATACAGGGTCAGTTATTTACTTTTTTATGGATGGAAAGTTTAAAGTTCAGTGGCATTGCAGCTACATCATATGGCTGTCAAGCGGAGAATCTTCCATGATATCGTTCACACTTTACATATTCTGCCATGGTATAGTCGTCCTGCCATCATGGACTCCGAGGATCATTGACCGCCCACTGCCAATGGCAATTTCCAAGAACAGTATCCAATATTCCAGAACTAGCTGGTAGTACATATACAGAATCAATTGTTTATTTACGGTGGTTCACTGTAGTAGCGAAGTACTAGATATAATCTTACAATTCCAAGTCATCTAAATGGTATCTAGCTATGGAGGTGTGGAAGCGAACGTATCCCCCCGTGTAAAGCCTGAACGCTTCACATGCTTCTGGAGAATCCTCCAATATATTTATAACACTTCTGTAAAGGCTGACCGTCGTCTCCGTCACGTCGTGGTATGTTTTCAATTTTGACTTTTTGTTGCGATTAGCCAGCGTGGAGATCTGGTTGGTCGTCTCTCCCGCTCGCTCTTCCTTGTAAAAGGATAGCACGTCGCTGAAATAATTGGTAAACAACGCCAGCGTGAGTTGAAATGGCGTACATACTTGACACCGTGGATGAAAGGCGTCATCTCAGGAATCGCTTGTATGTAATCGTTGAGGGGAATTTCTCGGGGGAAAACCATGAATGAGTATGCTTCAGCAACACCCGATAGGGTCCGCTGGTACGTTGGATATTGCCGAGCAGCGCCCGAGATCTACTGGTTGCCATCAGACACATGTACTTCAAAATAATTATTACAACCATACCTTCATGGCTTTCGTTTCGTGCTCCAGTATATTGGCAGCGACAAAGTTCATCGTCGATGTAGTGATAAAATGAGAAGCCACAGGTTTGTACAGCTCTGAGGTCCGGCGGAGAATGTCCGCAAAAGCGTCTAGGGTGCCGCTCCCTTGCGGTTCTCTGCGAATCAACCGATCGTTGAAGTGGTAAATGTAGGGCATCTCGTCGGGGAAACGGGTCGCTGTGTCGTCGACGTAGATGGCGCAGGATGTGTAGAGTGCGATCCATATGCGAGTGGGGCGGTGATGGAGATGGACGCCAGCTGTCGCTGCGTAGGCGACTCCATCTCGCAAAAATGTCCCCACCGAGCGGGCCCCATCGACTGGGTAGCCCCGACTCATCGCGTCGTCGATACAGTCCTGGTATAAACACTCGTCAAACGGTGTGACTTCATATAGAACATTGCATTTCTCGAGGAGGGAACGAATGTTTTTGCGTGCAGCCTGAATCTAGCATGAGGGGTCAATAAATCCGAGTCAAAGACTGGTCGGCTCGTTCCCTACTAATTTCATATTGTGTGGAGTTGTGGAGACTGGGAGCCCATGCTGCTTGCCTTGTTTTTATATTTGTCGGAAAGGATATGTCAGTTATATCCAGACCATAGTTGCAAGAACACTGGTATTTTCGCGAATGCCAAATTCAGACTGCATCCACTTCCTCAGCCATTTGGTCTCTCTGATATGGGTTGATTCAGCCAGACGTCATAAACAATAGACAACTGGACTTGCACTTCACTGGTTCAGATGCAACGATGGGCCAGTGGCCCGGATCGGGAATTTTACAAAAATCTAATTTGAGATTATTACGTAATACGGCCATTCTGGCCCGTTGCAACTCGCCGCGACTCGCACCTCGATTCTTGGCTAACGAGCTATTTTGACTATTTTGGCTATTTTGGCTCGGCGCTGTGCGACGAATCAGAACAGCCGTTACGATAAGCTCAAATTGGATTTTTGTAAAATTCCTGATGCAATATTTGGTCCAGGGATGGACCTGGGAACTTAGTAGCAAGAGGTAACCCCGGCCATGAAATGATGACACACCACGCACAGTGCAAGGTCGCCTGTGGGGCTAGGAGTATTGATACAAATTGCTGTATACCACTGCCATATCAGTACAGCCAAACTAAGCTCAAGCTCGGGTGGGACTGCAATGATACAAAACTAGGTCTCGATGTCCCCTTGGATCCTCGAAGAATCTGCACTGCAGTCCGTTCAATCATGGAGCCCCACCGTTGCCTGTCAATTCATGCTTCTGGCGCTCCCAGTGAACTGAAACTCAAGGTGGATGTAAGGTTGGCTGAATATTCTTCGTCTCTCACTGTGCTGGCTCTCATACAAGCTAATAAAGAAATGGTTAGTGACCACCGTGATGTAATTCCGCCGTCGATTCCTATCTGCCCGGTCCTGTGGAGATATGAATTAGTAAGTGGGATGGATACTATTAGTGGCTGTCGGTGGACTACGACTTTCCCAACAATCGATCCCGATGGTCGGAAATTTAGCTTACCTAAGGAAAAATACGACTGGTTGAATCCGACTCCCCCGTACTACAGGACAGGCGGCGGTGTCACTCAAGTAAGTTTTTCTAAACGGGACTGGGTAAAATAACGTTCTTGCCTTCAGGGTCCATTTTTGTCCAATATGCTGATTTCAATCATACCTGAACTGGATGTGATAATGAGAAGTATAAAATGCTACCGTTGCAAGTAGAGGCCCACACCAAGATATCAAATACAATCTTCACAGCAAGGATGCAGTGGCCTACTATTTCAATCACTCAGATTTCAACCCTTTTTCCTCTCACGATTGTATCCCTATACATAATCCGATGTTTCATTCGGAGTCGTCTCATCGAAGGGCAGGGACACCCTCTCCCCCCTGGTCCTACCCCTCTACCGTTACTGGGAAGCGCTCTCTTGCTTGACTTCAAGGAACCTTTCAGAACTTATACAGATTTGCGCACAAAGTATGGTGGGTATGGTAGTGGGCAACCGAGTTTGATGACGCTAACAATTCATAGGTGATATCGTGTACACCCGAATTTTGGACACGGATGTTGTGGTCCTAAACTCACTCCCTGTAGTAACGGACCTCCTCGAAAAACGATCACAAATATACTCAAATCGTCCTTACATGGCAACAGTTGATCCGTAAGTAAATCCCGCACAATTACAATACGGTGAGGTGTCGGGTACCAGACTAAAGGCTGACAGGTGGTTCCTAGATATGGTCACGATTCTACTTTCGCTTTCATGGAATATGGAGACCAGTGGAGACTGTGTCGACGAATATTCCATCAAACTTTTGGGGCAGACTCTGCGGCAAGCTTTTATCCAATGGAAATTCGAAAAGCGCGTCAGACGGTTTGGAATATAATAGATAATCCTAACAACTACGCATCTCACTTCACTACGTAAGGGCATTCCAACTCGACTTGGAGTGATCATTAGGCAGTCTCAAACCTTGATTTCTACAGGTTTGCTGCCGCAGTAACCATGTCTTCTGTGTATGGTTACGATCCAAGCCCTCGGAACGATCGATTTGTGTCAATCATCAACAACTTCATGAAAATCTCCCTACCAGCACTAATGTCAGAGAAGGCGGTCCTCCTCAAGTTTTTCCCGTTTCGTGAGTGCATTCTGGTACACGGAGCTACAAACCAATTCACGTTCCATTTCAAGTGCTTCGTGTACCTGATTGGTTGCCTGGTTCTTCAATCAAACATGAGGCAAGAGCAGCCCGCGAATGGAGCGCTAAGATGATTGAGGAACCCTACCAGTATACCAAGAGACAGATGGTAGGTCTCGCCTGCCTTGATAGAAAGTAAGCTATTATAGTTGGTATCATTCCAGGAGTCCAAGGATTTCAGCCCCTCGATGGTATCGCATCATATTGCCCGTATGGAAACGTTCGATGAGTCTTACCGTCCCAAATATGAAAAGGCTATCAAGCAGGCCTCCTCGAGCGCTTTTCTGGGTGGGTTCAGACATACGAAGTACGGATGATCAAACTAACAGATCGGGTGCAGGTTCTGTGGAGACGGTCTGTCGTGTCTTGGGTAGTGGATCCAACACTTACAAAAACCGCAGACAAGTTCACTGTTAATGTCGTTTACACTTGCGATGGTTAAGAACCCCCGTGTTCGAAAACGTGCACAAGCAGATATCGATGCTGTTGTGGGGATCGATAGATTGCCCGAGTTTCACGACAGAACATCCTTGCCATACATTGACGCGATACTGCGTGAAACATTGAGATGGCAGCCACCCGTCCCCCTTGGTACGTTAATGAGCTTAACATTCAAATGACAACTTTTCCTTGCTGATAGTCGCGAAGCTGTTCCACACTCTACCACAACCAGTGACATTTACGAGGGTTATTATATCCCCAAAGGTAATCCTGGATGGAAGATGCGTTCACGTACAGGAAATAACATTTGTTTTGTTCGATAGGGGTAACTGTCATTGGAAATCTATGGTAATACTACTGTGAACGTTATATCTGTGTAGTAATGTTAATGTTCATTTCAGGGGCATAACTCGAGATGAAACTCGATACCCGAATGCTGAAGAGTTCATTCCTGAGAGGTTTTTAGATTCAGAAGACATGTTAACTGACGACAAAGTCGAATTCGTTTATGGTTTTGGAAGGAGAATATGCCCGGGTAAGTAAATGTGTCTATACATCCAACTAATGTTCATCGTTCATCGCCGTTAGGTCGATACATGGCCGATGCACTTCTTTGGAGTGCAGTGGTTACGATGCTCGCGACACTGGATTTCGACCTAGCTAAAGACAAAGATGGAAAGGACATCGTATTTGAGGCGAAATTTTCGAACGGAATTGCTCGGTGAGTTGCATTTACGCGTGTCAATGTTGTTTGTGAATATCCTTCTCCTAGCCATCCGTTGCCCTTTCCTTGCTCCATCACTCCCCGATCACACGTTAGCAAGGCATCTCTTGAAACAGGTTCCCACTAAATAAAGCATACAATGTTGATTTTCGGCCTTATGGTGTGGCTGACGTGGAATTGTCAATGAGGGTGATTTCGATATGTATATTATTCTCTGGCATTGCGAATTGGGCCATCGCCTACCTCTAGCTCGCATTGTTTGTTCAGATGTATATTCATTCAACTGTCAGCTTTCCTCGATCGTTTTGTTATATCTACTTTATGCCATTTAGTGCAAACACGGAGGGATATAAACAATCAAGACACGAACGTTTACGTCAACCACAGCGCCAACAACGCGTGACAAACGACGGTTCGTACCAAACAAGTGTGCTTCCGTGGCGCCTTACTGATGGCCGATCAAGAAGGATCAGATCAAACTATGATCTCTCCGGCCCCGACGATCGTGGGATACCAGTGCCATATTAATTATGTAATCTTATATTTTGAACAACTGACAGTTCATTGCGGGCGTGGCTTGCCCGTATCATACAAGATTAAGTCATGAAATACAATCCGTCCATTGCGACGTTGTGGCCGCCCCCTCTCCATTTGTCTGTGCTGGCCGCCTTGCCATCGCGCCAGAAGCAGCGGCTAGCGTGCCCGCATCTTCCGAATCTATACTTATTGCATTGTTCGGGAAGGATATCGCCATTATCTTCAGTTCAGAAAGGTTGCAGGAGGTCCGTCCGAAATTTGATCCCAGAACTACTCAGACTGTTCAAATCTCATCACCGTGTCTCATTACTCATTGTCATTGACCTCAATCCATCAATCAGGGTCTACACTTGGGTATACCCGCGGGTGAGAGCGCGAGCGACTCGGAAGAGGACCACAGCAAGCAATGCACACACTCTGCCTTCTGCAAACCCAAGGAGACCATTAGGTGAGCGTGATGACGCGCAAGAGAGAGGTGAGGGATGGGGTGAGAAAGAGCAAGGTTGAACGGGGAGTTCGGAGGTTCGGGGCTCAAAGCCGTCATCGTCGCAGCACTGTATTTTATCACCACGTATAGTCGCTATCGCTGTCGTCATATTCAATGTCTGGCGCATGTTATCGTCGTGGTGGGAGAGGGACCTGGTGAGCAACCCCATGCCGTCGTCGTCGTCGCCCGTGGCATTGACCGTGCACACATTGTCATCGTCCCGCTGTAGCTGGCCTTCTCGTGCTGTTCCCGCTGCCGCTTTCCGTTTCCTCCGACACATTGTTGTGACATTTGCCCGCTATTGTCGCCGTCGTGCTTGAGCTGCCTTGGTGTTCGTCTCTTGTGCCGACATTGCTGCCGTTATCCGAGTCATCTCTCGCTGTACGCCCCCATCACTCCATCAGCGACCCATACCTTTTCCTTTGCAAGATGTTTCTGACGTTATTTTTTTAGGATGGCTACTGGTCTGACGGAGAGAGAAGGGGGCGATGAGCCTTATTATTCGAGATGTATGTGGAATGCCGTACTTGGTCTAAACCATATTTGTGCAGATCATCTCTCGATCGGTGCTCGGTGCCCTTTCTTTTGCGAGCTGCTTCTGATATTCTTTGGTAAGATAGCTACTGGTCCAACGGAGGGTGAAAGAGGCATATTATGGCCCGACTTTTCGGGGATGTGTTGATCTAATTCACCTTTGTTCAGATACTGACGTTAAAGGTCCCCATAGCCCCTGCCATCGTGTTCAACGTCACCTTGTTGATAGGGGAATTGATGGGTGGCCGAATCTTCCTCGTATGGCTGCTCGCGTTGTTGACATCGTAGGCATTAACGGTCAACATGGTGCTACCGAGCGTTTGCGTAGGCAAAGTGCTACTGGTAGACATTATCACCTCAACGTACCCGATGGCAGGAGAAGACTCGGTTCGTAAAGAACAAGCGATATCTGAAGTCATAATGAGTGGCTGCTATTCAAGAAATTTATCACCGCCGCCGTGGAGCTCTCGTCATGATGGGATGGCACTGCTGACGTTTGATGCGTGACAATCATTCTAGACGGAATGATCGATGCTGACGCATGCGGCAAGCCTTACTGTAACATTGTTATTGTGCCCGCTGGGTGGCGCAGGAGCACGAACGATAGCGTAAAACCAGTATTCGGACACACGGATCGGTTTGAGCACATAGTTCTGCTCGAGGCGTGATGTCAGCATATTCCATAAAGTCCAAGGATAAAGACCTACTTGTGGATGTTGGTGGCCTGACCTTCTTGGTGGCTAGATTATTTTACCTCACCGTCTTATGTCTGTCGCCAATGGAATTGCCCTCATTACAGGATCCGCTCAAGGTATTGGACGTGGCATCGCACTACGTCTCGCGAGGGACGGTTTCGATGTTGCCCTAAATGACATCCCGTCCAAACGAGATCAGCTTGGCACTGTCGCCGGCGAGATCGAAAAGATGGGCCGAAGAACGCATGTAGTTCCCACAGACGTGTCCATCGAAGAAAACGTCAAAGAAATGATTCACAGCGCCACGAAAAAACTTGGAGGGCTGGACATTGTGAGTGCTCCAAGCAAGACTTCCTTCGAACAGGTTCCCGAGCAGCGTTTATAGATGGTTGCGAACGCGGGAATCTGTACAATGGCCGACTTGATTTCTAGTAAGCGATCCTTATTGGCTCTCTTGGCGACATTTGGCTGCACGATGACATTCTATAGCCAGCCTTGATGAGTGGGAGCAGGTCATGGCTACCAACGCACGCGGAACTTTCCTGTGCTATAAACACGCGGCAGTACAAATGATAAGGCAAGGCCGCGGTGGACGAATTATTGGCGCGAGCTCCGTCACAGGCAAGCTGGCACACCCATCTGCTTCCGCGTATTCTGCCAGTAAATTCGCCGTCAGGGGTCTGACGCAGACTGCCGGTAAGTCGCCTTTACCTGGACCTTTTTGATTCGTCCTTCTCTCAGCTGTGCGCAATTGCGTCAGCACTGGAACTCGGTCAGTACAAGATTACGGTGAACTCATACGCACCCGGCATGATTGATACCCCGATGAGTGCGTGTTTTCACGGTATCCGATGCCTGAATTAGGTTCAAAATCCAGATAGAGGATGCTATGTTGAAGCCCGGAGGTCCACTCGAGACATCAAATCAAGAATCAATCAAATGGACCATAAACGTGAGTGGTCGCCCATCTCTGGAAACGGTTTCCCTCTACTCCACCCACAGTACTTGAGCAGGAAACCCATCAAAGGTGATGGACAGCCGGACGACATTGCAAGCATCGTGAGTTACCTTGCCTCAAAGGAGGCACACATGATTACTGGCGAGTATCTGCTCATTTTTCTTTCTACGCGGGACCAGCTGACATATTCTTTACTAGGACAATGTGTGAGTCTAAGCATGATCATTGAACTGAAAGCGAACTGAAACAGTTGACTCAACGATAATGTAATAGATTGCTGTCGATGGTGGAATAACCATGTCTTAAAGCGAATTATGCATCTAGAATAAATCATAACACATTTCAGTACAGTAGTCGCTGTAAAGGTACAGAATAACAGCTTTGTTTCATAGCCAGCTGGCGCTGTAGCTACAAAACCGAGTTACAGCGGTTTGCGAAATGCTTGGGATTGGTTGATGTAAAAACTGAGTCGCGTCGGTCGGACAAAAAAGGAAATCAGCGGTCTAAGCACAATGTTGCAGGTCTGGATGGCGTCCGCATGGATAGATCTTTCGGTGGGACTTTCTATAAGATATACAAGGTGCGCACGACCGCTATCGGGCGACAGCGTTACTCAGTCTCGTGCGCAGCACCACCTCTTGCACCCCAGCTTGGACACACGCGCGGCCCCAACCTTCGGAGAAGGGTGACCGTCGGATCGGTGATGTGGACTGGCAGCCCGGGTTCTCTCCCTCGGACACGGACTTATCCCTAGGGCACCCCTGGTGTCCTAGGCACCCAGAATTTCACAACCGGCCAAAAAGTGAAAAGGCTGGATAGTTAATATTCTCGGATGGTGAGGTCACCTACCGCGGCCACCGCCGTCATTGTTTTCGTCATCGTCACGACAGTCTGGGGTTGACATTGACATTTCCAAATAGACGTGACGATCAAGTCAGAAGCTATAAGACCATCACTAATCATCAACTCCAGGTGTCCAAAAATAAGCAGGTAGATCATGAGAGGGGTTGAACCAGCCTGCAATATTCCAGAACTTACTAGTAGTATATATGCAGAACCAATTGATTTATTTTAAAGTGGTGGTTCACTGTAGTAGCAAAGTACCGGATATTATTCACAATTTCCAATCATCTAGGCGGTATCTAGGTGTGGAGGTGTGGAAACGAATGTATACGCCGATATAAAATTTGAATGTCTTACAAGCTTCTGGAGAATTTTATGACTCTTTTGTAAAGGCTGATCGTCCTCTCTGTCACATCGCCGTATGTTTCTAATCTTGATTTCTTTCTGCGATAAGCTAGCGTAGAGGTCTGGTTAGTCGTCTCTCCTGCTCGCTCTTCCTTGTAAAAGGGTAGCATGTCGCTGAGATAAGTGGTAAACAACGCCAGCATGAGTCGCAACAACGTACGTACTTGACACTATGAATGAAAAGTATGATCTCAGGAATCGCTTATATGCTATCATTTAGGGGAATTTCTCGCGGGAAAACCATGAATGAGAACGCTTCGGCAACACCAGACAAGGTCCGCTGGTACGTTGGATATCGCTGAGCAACGCCTGAGATCTGCTCGTCGTTGTCAGTGACATGTCCTTCGGGATAATTATCACAACTATATCTTCATGGCTTTCGTTTCGTGCTCCAGTATAGGAAACCACAGGTTGGTAGAGCCCTGAGGTCTGGCAAAGGATGTCTGCAAAAGCGTCTAGGATGCTGCTCCCTTGCGGCTCTCTGCGAATCAACCGATCGTTGAAGTGGTAAATGTGAGACATCTCGCCGGGGAAACAGGTCGCTGTGTCGTCGACGTGGATGGCACATCATGTGTAGAGTGCGATCCATATGCGAGTGGGGCGGTGATGGAGGCGGACGCCAGCCGTCGCTGTGTAGGCGACTCCATCTCGCAAAAATGTCCCCATGGAGCGGGCCCCATAAACTGGGTAACCCCGACGCATCGCGTCATTGACATAATCCTGGTATAGATACTCATCAAATGGGGTGGCTTCATATAGAACATTGCATTTCTCGAGGAGGAAGCGAATGTTTTTGCATGCAGCCTAGATCTAGCACGGGGGGTCAATAAATCAAAGACTGATCAACTTGCTCCCTACCAATTTCATATCGTATCAAGTTGTGAAGACTGGGGGCTGCTTGCCTTGTATTTTATATTTGTCAGATGGGGTATGGGCGTGCATGACCGCTGCCAATCGTAATCAGTAAGAGAGCACGAAGAAGTCTCAAAAGACACGATATGTCCCTCTGTTCTAACGTGACTACCGTACATCTCGAGAGCCGCGGCCTTGATGCTGCGAAGATGGAACGTTTCAAGGGATAAGGGAACGTACCGTGCAAACGTGACAGGTGTCAAAGGAGACCTATCAGACGTGAAACGAGAGGCAAGTGAGCGTAGTGTAAATAAGGGACGGGGGACTGGGGTCAGACGACGTTCACTCACCCATTTGGTCCCTGGCTGGACGGATGTCTCTGATCATCGAGTTTGGTTGAAAAACCAGACGATTTGGACTGGCACGTCATTATCATTGCTTAGTCCGGGGGCAGCGACGCGCCGATATCACAGATCCACACAAAGCTGCCGCATTTTTATTGAATAATGTGGATTGCGGAGCACATCCAGCATTAGTCCGAGCATCGGGAGCAGTAGCCAGAGGTAACCTAGAAATGACGAAACACCACCTATGTGGCAGCGTGCTGGCCCTCAAGTCATTAAAGAGATGGTTAGTTACCACGGCAACGTGATTCTGCGATACTCCTCGGTCCAGTGGAGATCTGCCCATTGGCTGAATTACGACTTTTCGAACGGCTAGTGCTGCTGCGACTCGGAGGTGATCTTGAGGTGCGGTCACTGCACTATACCTCCTGACCAAACTCTGAGGCCAACACTGCCTCACTACACCTCGATCTCACCTCGAATTAAGACAACACTTCCATCTTTCACCCCACTTGCCCCACAACACCTGTTTGCAGATCATCAAACCGACACCTCTTCATGGAACTTATCATTCAGCGTACTTGATAACGTCACGTTGGAGAGTAAAGAGGACACCGCAGTGGAGCGAGTTGGGACGAAGGCCATAGGAACATGTTCTGTACTGACTCCGCTATGCCACTCCGCCCGGCTCCGACCCGAGGCACGGTCAACAATGCCCCAACTCAGACACCGGCGCGGAAACACAAAGCACCCTAAGCGCATGGAAGTTCAACAGGAGCCGGCGGACATGTATTTCCCTTGACGTCATTCCTGTTCAAGAATCCTCAGTACCTTGTTAATGGCACGTCTTATCGTCTGGAAAAGACACTTACACGCAATTCGAACCAAACAACTTGTTCCCAAGGATGCTTAAAGTCTCTTGTGTTCTCAAATATGCTGGTTTCAATTATACCTGCCAAAACGGACTCTGTGATGAGAAGTATAAGGTACTACCGTTCCAAGTAGGAGCTCATATCGAGACATCAAAGACAACCTTATGTAATAACGGAGATGCGGCAGCCTACTATTTCAATCACTCATATTTCTGCCCTCTTTCTACTCACGATTGTGTCCTTGTGTATGATCCGACGTTTCGTCAGAGTCGCGTCGAAAAGCATGCACGCCTTCTCCAGCAAATTCTGCGGCCAGGTTTCATCTAATGCAAATTCACAAAGCCCATCAGGCGGTTTGGAATACGATGGATGATCCTAACAACTACGCATATCTCCTCGCTATGTAAGGGCGTTCCAACCCGACCGAGAACAATCATTAGGCGCCCTCACAACTTAGGTGCTACAGGTTTGTTGCCGCAGTCACCATGTCTCCTGTGTATGGTTACGATACAGGCCCTCTGAATGGTGTCAATTATAACTTCGTCAGAATCTCCATACCAGCACCAGTGTCAGAGAAGGCAGTCCTCGAGTTTTTTCCCGTTTCGTGAGTACCTTCTTGTACACGAAGGTACAAACCAATTCACGTTCCATTTCAAGTGCTTCGTGTACCCGACTAGCTGTCCGGATGGTCGAGGAATCGTACCAGTATACTAAAAGACAGATGGTAGGTCCCGCCCGCCTTGATAGAGAGCAAGCTGCTATGGTTGGTATTATTCCAAGGAGTTCGGCCCCTCAATCATATCGCCCATATGAAAAAGTTTGATAGCTCTTACCGTTCCAGATATGAAAAGGCTCTTAGGCAGGCCTTCTTGACCCCTTTTCTGGGTAGGTTCAGGCATGGGAACCACGGATGATTAAGCTAACAGATCGGTTGTAGGTTCTGTGAAGACGGTATGTCGTGTCGTGGGCACAGTGAACCCGACACTTACAAAAACCGCAGACAAGCTTGCTGTAAATATCGTTTATGCTCGCGATGGTTAAGAACCCTTGTGTCTGGAAACGTAGACAAGCGGATATTGATGCTATTCTGGGGATCGATAAATTACCGGGATATCACAACAGAGCGTCCTTGCCATGCATTGACGCGATTTTGCGCGATGCGTTGAGATGGCAGTCACCTGTTCCTTTCGGCACGATAATGAGCTCAACATTCAAACTTTGCTGGTAGCTGCGAAACCCTTTCACACACCACCACAACCAGTGACATCTACGAAGGTTTTTATATCCCTAAAGGTAATCCAGATACGTTCCTATGATGTGCAGGCAAAGACATGTGTCTGGATCCCAGGGTGTGTGATGATCGGTAGCTGTTGAAGTGATCCGCTATCTTTGATCCTTGGGGACGTCGATGTAAACAATCAGCTGGCCGCACGCTAGCCGCTGCATAGAAAGGCAGTATACTGAATGTGTAGCATTCAG